>JAJOOS010000425.1:0-61958 GCA_029582725.1 Solanum chiquidenum
CTTATTTCAGACATAGTTAGATTCAGCTTAGTATTGAGTTAATATTTCCTTTGTATTAAACTCATCAGTTTTTCTTATATCTCAGTTATAGTATATGGGTATTCCCCATCTTTTCATTCTAAATTATGATTTAGCTTCCGCATCAATTTGTTATCCTTAGTATGCTCATGATCATGCCAGCAGAGTTAGCTTGGGATCACTTGTGGTCCTAGGTCCCGTGTCCGCGTCTCGGGGGTAGTCTCGGGGCGTGACACTAATTCTTCGCCAAGTAGATTTTAGATCTCACTTGTAAAAAAATATTAGCTAAAGATTATATAACGACCCAATCAGACCCTCAATTGTTCTATAGAGGTCCAATCAAACCCCCAATTCCGCTATAGAGGCTTAATCAAACCCCTAATAATTATTTATTACTATAGTAAAACTAAGAGAGATTCAGTCGTCGTTGAAACTCAGACGACACCGATTTCTTCCGTCGTCTAGGGTATTGCTCCTCATCACTCTCTGATGGAGTCTCCTTCTCCTCATCTTAGGAGAATTGAATTTGGCTCAAGTCCAACCTTCAAGGGTCTTGCTCCTCCTCAGTGTCCAGTGGTGTTTCCTCCTCTTCATCTCAGAAGAATTGAAGTTGGTTCAAGACCTGCAACTGCGGCCAGTGAGGTTACTGAAAAATGGTGGAAAAGGATGAAACATATGGCTCGTTTAGTGGGTACTACTCTTGTTAATGCTATAGTTGCGGATGATCTCAAATGTTTGACTAAAGTGATTTTTTCTTCATTGATACCTGTAGAGTATATATATATACTTTGGAGGTATCAAGTATAAATTTAGCTAAAATTGATACCATTAGGGTATATATATACTTGATACCACTAGGGTATATATATAATCTAATGATATAAAGTAGGGGTGGACGTTCGGTTCTTCGGTTCGGTTTTATCAAACTTCGGTTCGATTCTTCAATTTTAGGTTTTAGAAAAGTGTGCACCATATACCGAACCAAACTATTTTGGTTCGTTTTGATCTCTTCTACTTCGGTTCGGTTTAGTTTGGTGTTTTGAAATTGGTTCTTCCGTGTGAATGAAAAATAAAATGAGGACAAAATCAAAGTATAAGATACTTAAATATTTAAAAGTATGTTAAGAAATATTGTGTCTCACCATAAAACACTTATTGTGCTAACTAAAAAGATTATATTTATTTTTGTCAAGAACATTGTGCATCCAACTAATTCTCAAGAAAAACAAGGTCGAAGACGGATTCTTTAACATAACTTAGATTGATAAAAAAAAAAGTTTTGGTTCCTCTTGGAACTTAATATTTGAAGTTACAATTGAATTGTACATTTCTTGCTACTTTGATTTGTTCATTAATGATTTTATTGTTAGTTGACTCTTTATTTTTAGTTAAGAGAATGCCCATACATACATATATATATATATATATATATATATATATATATATAAGCTCAGTTCGGTGCACCAAAGTTTTGAGATCCTTACACCGAACCGAAGAACCAAACTTTTTAAAAAATAACACTGACACCAAATTGAAAAACCGAAACTGAAGAACCGAATTAGTTCAGTTCAGTTCGGTTTTCCAGTATTTATGCCCACCCCTAGTATCAAGAAGTAATTGAGTAGTATTTTCACTGAATCGCTCTTTGATACCACCAGAGTATATATATACTCTGGTGGTATCAAGGAGTAACTTAGTAGTGAAAAGAGTATATATATACTCTGATGGTATCAAGGAGTAACTTAGTAGTGTTTTCACTGAAGTGACTTTTTCTTTCTAGATACGGCCATATATACACACACACACTCCGATGATATCAAATATCAAATGGTCATTAAACCTAAAGTTATGTCATAAATGGTAGTAATAAATATAAAGTAACATTAAAAAGTGTAATTTATCAAATAATATATTATTTAAGTAAAAATTCCATTTAAACCTACTGCAACAAATATTTCATGGTCCTGCATTAGTTTTCTTGACTTGTCCCCTACATGATACAATGTTGCTTCAAAATGCACACGCAAATGTACGTGGTTACACAAATAAAATGGTGACTCTTAAGAGCCGGATTATCGAACCCAAATGATTTATAATTAGCATATATTCAATTTCGCTTGTAACTACAATTTATTGCAAGCGTGTAGAGAGTGTTTAATTGGTCTTTTAGACTAAAAATTGAAATAATAAAATTAACTAAATTTACTAGCAATGATTCAGTTTCACTTGGAGTTATATTTATGACTTGGGAAATACATGCATCTTTCACTGTAGAATTTGAATGGTTATCAAATTACTGATTCACAAGATTAATAATATGATTATGACATCATGACCTCTAACCACCTACCACAATTGACAATCTAACTACATCGTTGAGTGGGGATAGATTGATACAACTACGGAGCATTAAGCTTTCATCTTGTTTCAATACCAAGTATGGTAACTAGGTATATCTCTATCCTAGATACAGATCAATATCATCTTTGTACAAAGAAAGAGCATACTTATTGTATTCTACATCATATCTCTCAATTCCTCTTCCGAGTTCAAGAAAAGGTAATATTTTAATTCTAATGGTGATGAAATATTACAATAGTAAATTTAAGAATAGAAGAATAACTTTTAATGATAACCAAACGTCATCCATAAATTTGATACTAAACAATCATGTGTAGCTACAACCCTAGAACAAAAGGATTTAACTACTCATAATTTGATTCACAAAGTTTGGATCTTAAATATTCATTCAAGAAATTAAAAGATGAAAAAGAGTAGGAATGAACCCTAGAAATTGAAGAAAAAAGTCATCCAAGTCTTGTCCTCAAAAAATTAGAAATGAACTAATTGTACAACAAAAAAATGAATGTATTTATAGGTTGGAAAACGCGGCAAATTTCTGGTCTACAGGTCCGCGAAGCGAAGTCAAGGAAGACTCACCTATTTTGCATTTTATCCCGATCCACGATAGCTCCGTGAGAGGGAGCCTTTTCGGAGGCCTTTGGTTCCAATTTATTTTCGTGGCCATATTTTTCTTCTCAGCTTCATGACACAGAGAGAAAGCGGAGTTGAGTTCCTTCTTCAGCTCTCCTTGTGACATGCACACTTGGTTCTGACTTCATCCTCAATTCCCTTCTATTTCTTTACGTTCAGAGTTCTAATGCACATTCTTTCCAACCTACAACACCTAACAATTTGGTCAGCCAAAATAACATAAACAAGACTTAATAACTACAAACACAATGAAACTTATTCTAAATTTTAGTTAAAACATGGGTTCACTTGGCTTTTAAGCATACAAATATGCCCAAGATCTTACAATAGATAATTCACAAAGTATAACTCAACAAACTTTGGAAAAGAGTTGAGTCCAAAAGTCCACAAAAAGAACACTCCCTTCAATTAATAAGAACTCTATTTTATAACTAACTTTTATGCACTCTATATTTTCTTGTATACAAAATAATGGAAAACCACCACTACTTATAGGTGAGGAAGTCTTCCTTACAATGAATAGAAACATAATGGAGAAATAAATCGAGAAGATAACTTGCCTAAAGATTACAGAAGTTACAAGGTATAATGGAAGAATAAAGAGTGAAGTAATGAGGACAACCAAATGCAAGTAAAATGATACACAGAATGAATAAATAACATATTTTGGACACCCTTTAAGACAACAAGTTGTTGTAGCCCACTGGTTTAACCTCCTTGGAATGAGGAAGAGCTTGGTGTGTTTGAAGCCACTAATTCTACTTTTTGGAAAGAGCTTTTACTGCGTTATTTATTGACAACCTTTGTGAAATTCCTGGCTCTGCCACTATGTGCGGGCTAAGAAATTCGGTGAGGACACCTGCCCATTTGGCAACTCACCGAATGATTTGATGAATCGCCAAATTAGCTCGCTGAAATCGCCTTAAAACCTTGAGTCTCTAGATATTTTGGCGATCTAACGGCCCATTTGGCGAACCGCCAATATTTCAATGGGGGACCTCGAGATCACCGATTCGGCCGACGAGATCCATTAAAATGTCATTCTCTTTGATTTATATGGTCTTCTTCTGTTCCCAGAAGGGTATTCTTGACCTTTTACCCTAAATTAACTTTTCTAAGTCCATATTGTAACCTAATATCATTATACATATAGAAATTCTCAGAATCCCTAATTCTCCTTCTTCTAAAGATCAAGAACTCCAAGAAAGGGATTTCTCCAATTGTCTAAGATCTAAAGGCTCCAAGTTCAAGATTCTCTTCAAGATACCTAAGGTTTCAATTCAAGATTCTTCTACACACTTCATCTGTCGAGATTTTTCTTCAAGACTCATCATTAAGGTATGTAAGGCTACTCATAGTGATGGACTATGTTTTTCCTCACACCCTACATCTAAATTCATTCAGTAAAATATTATGCTTAGGGTTCTGCGCATAGTCTCTTGAAATCTAAATTCAGTTTGTGTTTTCTTTTCTTGAGTTCCAATTGCTTGATCATTTAGATTTCGATTCTCTTATGCATCTTGATTCTTAAACAGATGTTGATAATTTCATTATTACATGAGCCCTATTCATTGAAGTCATATTTTTAAAAGGTTCCTATATGAGTTTTTAAAGGTTCCTACATGAGCATTTAAATGCATGATTTGAAAAGGGATTTTAAAACGAGATAATGGTTTCATATATTATATTTGGTAATTGAGAAAAAAATAGCATAATTGATTTTTTGAAAATCATTTCAGTAAAGAAAAGTGAAGTAAAGGCAAGTTCCCTAAACAAGGCTATTGAGCATAATTAATATTGATTATTCTGGGATAGTAACTAGCACCGAATTGGGTAAGAGTTCCCTAAACAAGGCTATTGAGCATAATTAATATTGATTATTCTGGGATAGTATCTAGCACCGAATTGGGTAAGAGTTCATTTTAACTAAAAGCCTCGTAAACTACGTAGCAAATGTAAGATAGGATCGTATCGAATTTCGGATGACTCCTCACTTCCTCTCTGTAAGGCATATTGGATGGATCCATAGATTATAGTTGTTATCCTATACCCGACAAGGTATAGGATGACTTTGGCAATTAGGGCAGGACGTTGTATCATTACTAGGCTCATAGTTATATTTTTTTGTTAGAGGAACTCCCGAAAAAAGTATATTATATTATTTTAATGTTGTTTCTATTGCATATCTTATATTGTAAAACTTAAATGATTTTACCTCATGTTCAAGCTACACTTTCATTCAGATTACTTTCAATCTCTTTCAATCAGTTATTGTTTTATTCAGCCCTATTACACACCATACATTTAATGTGCTAATGTCATTCGACTTGCATCATTTCATGATAAAGATTCATGTATTTAGGATCATCAACAAGAATTTTGTTGAGATTATCACATTCTCGATTACCACATCCTCTCATCAGATTTTTGTGAGATCTCTTTGCTTTTGGAGGACTCCAGTTTATTATTTAGTTTTAGTAGTACTTTAGGTGTCGTGCGTCTTGTCCCATCACCTATCTTTAGATAGTAGAGGCTTCATCGACAAGAAGTAACATAGGTACAATACATACTCAATTGTTTTTGCTAAACGTTTATTATTTATATTATGTATTTTAAGATAATGGTTTTAAGTTCTTTAAATGTTTTGAAATTCTCATTTATTAAAGCTTCCGCATATTCTATAAAGTCATATGTACCATAGTTAATAAGGCCAAAAGTTCGATTGGGACTAGCAATCGTTATGAGTGTCGGCCATATCCAGGGTGTAGGCTTATGGCAAAAAATATACATTGAACCTTCACTTAGTAAAACAATATTTTTTACTCCTAAGTCATAATGGTGTCAGACTTGAACTATGACTGTTTAAGAAAAATAAAATATGACTAGTTACACATAATAATCAAGGTGTTGACATGATCTTTAAATATCAGCACATTACGGCCTTGTGCTATCCTGATTTTATGAGTGCTTTTGAGAAATAGCCAAATTCTTATAGGAAACGACCTACTTCTATACTCATATAGGTGAAATCTACTGAGAGTGCTCCTGTAAGTTTAAAACTCCTCCCATACGGGCTATATATTTTTCATTAAGAGTTTTTAAACTCAACCTCCCTAATTTACTAAAAAAAACAATGCACTCACATCATAGAAGGGAATAAAAATAGTGCATTTTTCACAACAAGTCAGCATATGATTCATTTTTCTCATTGTACCTGGTTATAGGATCTCTATTCCCCAAGTTGGGTTTCCCCATATATGACTCAATGATACACAATCTTCAATCTCATCCCCCACGATATGCTCTAGACCTTTTCTCGTGTTAAAGCCTTAGTAAGATGATTTGCAAGAATTTCCCAAGATTTGACATAATAAACATTAATGGTATCACTTGTCAAATATGATCTCACATTACTATGTTTCCTCCTTATACGTTTGGATTTATGGTTGTAATAACTATTGCAGCAGTGCTATCACAATAAGTTAAAATATGAGGAATTAATTTTTCAAAAGAAGGTATTTGAAATAATTAATAAATCTCTCAACCAATTTGCTTCCTCACTAGCTCAAGCTAAAGCAATTAGTTCAACCTCTATAGTAGAGTTAACAATTATTGCTTTCTTTTTTGATTTCCAACACATAGCACCACCACCCAAAGTAAAAATGTAACTAGTGGTAGAAGAGGAATCACCTGATAAAGTTTTCAATCTACTTCAGAAAGCCTTCAAGTACAACATTATCTTTTTATAGAACAAATTACAAGTTTTTGTCCCAATTAAATATTTCACAACTCTTGTTATAGCATGTCAATGTTCATTATCTAGCTTTCTTGTGAACTTGCTAAGTACTCCTACTGCATATACAATATTATGCCTAATACAATAAATCACATATCTCAAACTTTAAATTAAGCAAGCATATTCCTTTTGATTTATCACATCATTTTTACTTTTAACAAAAAATAAATGAACACTATAATAAAAAGAAGTTACAACATGCTTGCAATCAAGAAAGTTATATTTTTTTTCTAAATTTCTCAACATAATATGACTGGTCAAAGAAAATTTCATCACATGTTCTTGTAAGTTTACACATTTTGCTTTCTTGGTTTGCTTTAACAAGTTAAAGCACTTGGTTGATCCATATAAATTTTCTCATTTGGGTCTCTATTATTTTATTTTAAAAAAAAGTAGTTTTTACATCTATTTGATGAATATGCAAATAAAAAATTGCATCCATAACAATTAGAAGTTTAATGGATGTAATTCTAGTTATCAGAGAAAAAGTATCAAAAAATTAAAGTCTTTCTAGTTCCTTAAAACATTTAGCGACTAGACTAGCCTTCTATTTATCAATAGAACCAGTCTATTTCAAAAAAAAATCGTAAGACCTATTTGCAATCAATTATTTTACAACCTGGTTGTAAACCAACTAATTTCCATGTTTTATTAGAAATTACTGATTCCATTTCCTCATTTACAACCTCTTTTCAAAAAAATAAAATAAATAGAATCATGTAAAGATAAAACTTCTTGTAAAATAGGAGGTTCATCTCTAATGTTAAAAACATAAAAATTAGGACAAAAATATTTTTCTACTGTACCTCTTTTACTTCTTCTTAACACAAAATCATCAATATTTTATGTCACAAAGTAGAAGTAGAAGAACAAGGTAGTGACAATATTTTGTTCAATCCTTTGACCCCCAACTATTTTTGGAAAATCAAAGGGGAATTTGTTTTTATGAAAAATAGTCTCACCAGATTCTATTATAATATTATCTTCAAGAAAATATCTATAGACTCTACTATTTGGAGCATTACAAGAAAAACACAAGTAGTAACTTTCTTACTTGGTTCTGTAATTTTGGGATCCATAAGCCTCACAAAGGCTAGACAATTCCAAACTCTTAAATATCTCAAACTTGGCTTGTGACCTTTCCACAACTCAAAAGGTGTCGATTTAGAATTTTTACGAGGCACACGATCCAAACACATAACAAGCAGTCAAAATAGTTTCACCCATAAATTTAAAGGTTCACTTGGCTCAATAAGCATGACATTATACATTAGTTAATTCAACCAAAGTTTTATTATTTCTTTTCGCTGCACCATTTCATGTAGGAGAATAAGAAGTAGTTTCATAAATTATTTCCAATGATCTAACAAAAGAATTAAAATCATTTGATTCATATTCACGGCTTCTATCATGACTTCTAGTTCTCTTTATTTTTCTTTCAAATTGATTTTTAACCTTATGGATAAATTTTAAAATTTTTAAAAGCATTACTTATATTTTTCATCAAGTAAACATATGTTAACTTAGAAAAATCATCAATGAAAGTGATCAATTATCTATTTCCTCCACGAATTAAAATTCCTCCAAGTTCACAAATATCGGTGTGAACTTATGATTCTAATAAATCAGCTTTTCTTTCAACTTGAAAATGAAGTCTCTTAGTGATCTCGGCTTTACTACAAGCTTCACACTTTTCAAAATTCTTTTTAATCATTGGGATTAATCTTAAACTACTCATGATTCCAAAATAATGATCATTAATATGACACAAATGAGCATGCCAAAAATTAGTAGAAGAGAGTATGTAAATAAAAGTAAAAACTTTATTCATTTCAACATTCAACTTGAACATCTTATCACTAGCATATCCCTTTTCCACAAAATAGCCTTTTAACAATTATAAATTGATTAGATTAAATAGTTTGTTTAAAACCTTTTTTTATGAAGAAGAAAATTAGACATCAATTTTTCTTATGAAAGGAGTATAAAGTACATCTTTCTAAGTCAATACCCTTTCATAGGTAAAACACAATTCAACATCTTTTGTTTCAAGCACTTGAATAGTATGAGAATCACCAAGCATGATGGTTTTGGGCTCCTCGAAAGGAGAATATTTTTTAAATCAATCTCTGACGTCATAGCAGACATGACAATTTTCACCAAAATCAACTTATTGTTGACAAAGCACAGACCCTTGTCTTGAACTTGTTGATTTTGTTCTTGGTTATTTGTACCATTAATTTTCTTTTTAATAGATCAGCTATTGTTTTTCTTGAGATTTTTCTTCTTAGACTTTATAGAAGTACTTTTGTGAGATTTAGGAGTAGCATTATTTAAATTTATTAAATTTACCTCATTGTAATATTAATCTCTTCTAATTGTAAAAGTGCATCTTTGCCCCTTGCCTCCTCTTCCATGCAGATTCACATTATCAATGACTCATGAGAAGTTTCCTTTTGTTTGGGGCACATAGGTTTTCAAAATTCCTTCCAAGATGGTGGACGTTTATCTATTATGCCACAAACAATAAGGTTATTTCCAATTTTGATATCCTCAGACCGGAGTTCTTCAACAGTCATTATAAAGTCTTGATCTTGGTCAACAATTGATTTGTTGTCCACTATTTGAAAATGAAAAAATCTACTAGCTACATATTTTTTCGCTCTTGCTTCTTCGGTTTCATACTTACTATGCAATGTTCTCCAATTTTTCTTTGCATTAGAATAAGTTCTATTATAATAATCATAAAAGTTATCAAATATATTAGACAAGTAAGAATATAATACCGACACCTGTAGGAATCACCATCGTACTTTTCCACTTCTCTAGATGAGAAATAAGTTCATCATCATTCATAGAGGTGTTGTCAACTTTATTAGGATTCTTCTTAGTTAACACATAAGAAACATTGAGTAGACATAAGTAGAAAAGTGTTTTACTCCTCCATCTCTTGAAATGGTTACCATTGAACGGTCCAACTGTAGTATTCTTCACTTTTCCTCTGTAACACACAACAACCGATTCACAAAGTATAACTCAACAAACTCTGAACAAGAGTTGAGTCCAAAGCTCAACAAAAAGAATATCTCCCTTCAACTAATAAGAATTGTCTTCTATTTTGAATGTTTTTTTTACTGAGTAGGTTCTCTTCCATTTTGAATCCAGGAAACTTGTTTACTTTGTTGCATTTAGTCCAAACGGTGAATACTTGGTAACTGGGTCATTGGATAATTGCATGAATATATGATCTGTGAAGGAGGCCAAGATTGTAAAACTTACAATGGCGATGGCAATATTTCAAAGTGTGTTGGAACAAGGAAGGCAACAATGTGGCAACTTCTTTTGCAAACAACAAGGTTTGTGTGTCTGATATTTGATTGTAGAGGTTGATAAATAGCTTTCAAAGTACTTGGCAACACAGAGGTAGGAATTTCACAATTCAAGAAACTCTGCCTTGCAGAAATGCAGAATGTAGATAAGCTTTTATGATTTGTCACTCGGTGTCCGGTTTACCCACATTGGGGCGACTAAATCATTAGGGTACCGCAACCCTAAGTTTAGATCAAAGTCATAATGATATAGTCGGCCCCAAGTGGGTAAGCCGGACATCGAGTGACAAATTTAAAAAAACGTATCTACAATATGCGTTTCTGCAAGGTAGAGTATCTGGAATTGTGAAATTTGTGCCTCTGTGTTCCTGAGTCCTTTTAAAGATATTCCTCAACTTCTACAATCGATTATCAAACACACAAACCTTGTTGTTTGCAAAAGAAGTTGCAACCTTGTTCCCTTCCTTGCTCCAACACACTTCAAAAATACCGCCATCGCCATTGTAAGTTTGTATAATCTTGTCCTCCTTCATTAACCATATATTCATGCATTTATCCAATGACCTACTTGCTAAGTATTCATTGTTCAAACTAAATACAACAGAGTAAAGAGGTTTCCTAGATTTAAAATGGAAGAAAACCTAATCAGTAAAAAACAAAAACAATCAACAAGAAGGATACGAAGATTTGATGATCTGATAGAAAGATACACAGTTACCCCATTCTCAGTCCACTCTCTCCCCTCCCCCCTACGTCCCCACCCAAATAAATGGAATAGGTATATAGGTATTGATAGCAGTGTTTTGGACGGCAAAAGGCGACGAGGGTCGACGAGGGTTGACGAGGCACTCGCCCTTTAAATATATAGATATCCAAAATATTTAATATATAGATATCCAAAATATTTGAATATATAGATATTCAAAATTTCAAATAGCAATAACATATTTAGCAAACATTTTAAGTCAAAACTAACCGTAGAATTACTATAAAACTAAATTGAGTTGGGCAGAAATGAATATAGAAGGACTATAATGTTTTCTTAAAGAAAACAATAGGCATATTGCAATAGTCTACAGAAATTAAATAACAGAGCAAAAAAAAAAAACAAAGATTGTGCACACTGGTGACTGCACATTAAAGAAGAAGAAGAAAACAATTGCTAAAAAAGTAGCTGTTGAAGGTCACGAAGCAGAGGAGAAAGAAGAACTGAAGAAGAGGAGAGAAAAAGTACCTGCTGGAGGTCGCGAAGCTGGAGACGAGAGTCACTACTATGAACTCGAGGGAAAAAGGGGAAAACAGAGCTGGGTTTGTCCAAAATTCCAAATAAACCATAATGTTACCTTTTAATTATCAATTCAGGCAATTTTAAAAATAAAAATAAAGGTGACGCCTTTATTGGCTCACCTCACCTCCCACTCGCAACTCACATTTGCTCGCCATTTTAAGGTTGCCTCACCTTGCCAATAATGGGCGTAAAGGCTGCGCCTCACCTCGACATTCGCCAAAGGTTATCGCCTTTGAGAAAACTGATTGATAGTTAAACTGAGTATAAGTAAACAAACCACATATAAGACGATAGCCTTTTAGAATACAGATTTAATAAGAATGCCTTAATTTTATTAGACATAATGAGTTCACATCCATTACATGTGACCATTCAAACTATGAAGAAGACTCCCTCATTCAACATGCCATAGATTCACAGTAGAGTTAATGTCACGACCCAGACCGTCGTCATTGGCACCCACACTAACACTCCGGTGGGAGAACCACTACTACAACCAAAACCAAGCAACTAAAGCAATAACTAAGGCATTTAAGTCAAATACTAAGGAAGGAAAAATAGAGTTCCCATAAACTCTAACAAAAGTCTAACAATAATAAACTAACAATCCGGAAGAATAACCTAGAACCTGAAAGTCAATGTACCAAAATATCTAACAATGAACCAAGTCTAAACAAGAAAGGATACAACCCACACTAATGAACTAATCAACTAACTAAAACAATTATCTAAGTCCGGAAATGGTGGACATAGACGAAAGAAAATTCCATGGCAGCCCGAAAGATTGGTTCACCCTTGAATTCAAAGCAACGATCACTGATCTTCTAAGCGAGGTCTGTCAATAGCCGCTTGAAGATGCCCAGTCTCAACAAAAATAAGAGCAAGTGCAGAATTAGTACACAACCACAGTGTATTGATAGGATCATGCGGCTATCCCACTAGTGCAACATAAACAATTCAAGACAACACTATAATCACATGTATATATATCAACATAAACAATATTATCAACATTTACGAACAATGATCAATTTCACATTTTATATCACATCATTGGTCCTCTCATGGAACCCAAACCCAAACATTTAGCATACCAGAATATGGAAACCGATCCCATATTTATGCCAGAACGTGGCAACCGATCCCATTTTATGCTGGAACGTGGCAACCGATCTCATTCACACACCACAATCACAAGTATATCATCAAGATCATACATTTAAGTCATGATTTCATGGAAATGATAATTCATCTATCTCATTTACAACAAGTGTGATCAACATTGCAACATTTATACATATACAAGTATCATAATGAAGCAAGAACAAGCATACATCATAGAATCACAACCATCACTTACCTCGAAACAAGCTTGAAACCCTAAGAAATTTCATCCTTCTCTTTCAGGATTCGTTCCACTTGTTCTTGGTCTACAAACAATCAATACAACACGAAATCAACAAACAATCGCTAATTACCCAAAACTATAACAATTCTATGAACCCTAGATAAAACCCATGATCTCAATTATCCAAATTATGGTTGTTTCCACTATAGAATGTATACCAAAATCCTCCCCCATCATTATTCACCCATTCTATTACGTTCTACGGATTGAAAAACAGATTCGGGGAGTGAAAAGCTTACCTTTAGCCTCAAGAATGGTGAAAAATGAGTAGGAGCCGCCTGGGGTTTGTCCCTTAGCTCTAAAAATCGAAAAGTGCCAAATAAGGTCATTTAGGGGTTTATTAACGACATTAAGTCGCGTCTAGTCTGCCATAGCGGCCACCACCCCGACACAGGGTCCCCGCCAAAGCGGTAGAAATCCTCGCCGAGGCGGCATTTGTGAGACAGAGAGCAATTTAAGGAATTCCAAATTTCCTATTTCACAACACCCTTCTAACCTACGATGCTCAGAAAATACCCTTTATGCTAAGATCGATTCCGGGAGTTATACTCACCCGAATTCAATTCCGTAAAGTCATTTGGGTTCTTTAATGAGTTATCTAACTACTCATGTAATCAAAATCATAAGTAACTCACCCAATTGCTACCAGATTTCCCTACACCTTAAAGACTCTAATTTTATCTAAATCTGGACTAGGTTGGGAAATTTCAAGATACTACGAAAAAGTTTTCCAACCCAAAATTCCCCCCCGTTGGCTTTTCTCTAACGACGCAACCCGGTCGTTACAATAGATACCAATTTACCTATCACTCGTCCCCGAGTGACAAATTAGGAAAAAAATAGGCTAAGGAAGGAATGAAGTAGTACCTGTTTTGATGAACAATTGGGGATACTTGTCTCGCAAGTCCCTCTCGGTCTCCCAAGTAGCTTCCTCAACTGGACGATGCTTCCATTGAACTTTCACGGACTTAATCTCCTTAGTCCTCAACTTACGCACATCACGATCAAGAATTGCAATCGGTTCCTCCTCATATTGGAGGTCCTTGTCTAACACAATTGAGTCTCACTTAATGATATAATCCCCGTCACCATGATACCTTTTCAACATAGATACATTAAATACCGGATGAACATTCGATAGATTAGGAGGTAAAGGCAATCTATACGCCATCGGTCCTACACATTCAAGAATCTCAAATGGACCAATGTATCTAGGACTTAGCTTACCGTTCTTACCAAACCTCATCACCTCTTTCATGGGTGATACCTTAAGAAGAACATTTTCACCGAATTAAAATGCCATATCTCTTACCTTATGATCCGCATACTTCTTATGTCTACTCTAGGCTACTAGAAGTTTAGCTTCGATACTCCTCACCTTATCTCGAGTATCCTTCACTAAATCAACCCCCAAAGGCTTCACATCGGCAATCTCAAACCATCCTATGGGTGATCTAGATCCCCTCACATAGAGTGCTTCGAATGGTGCCATATCAATGCTAGAGTGATAACTATTGTTATAAGAAAATTCACACAAAGGTAAGAACTTATCTCAATGTCCTTTAAAATCAATCACACATTCTCTCAACATGTCTTCCAATACTTGAATATTCCTCTTCGATTGTCCATCCATCTGTGGATGAAAGGCTGTACTAAAAGTGAGTTGTGTGCCTAATTCATCATGCAATTTCCTCCAAAACTTAGATGTGAATTGGGTACCATGGTCTGAGATGATAGAAAAGGGAACCTCGTGCAACCTCACTATCTATTTCACATATACTTTAGCCAATTGTTCAACATTATAATCTATTCTTACCGGATTAAAATGGGCTGACTTAGTCAATCTATCCACCACTAGCCAAATAGAATCAAACTTCCCCAAAGTCTTGGGAAGACCAACCACAAAATCCATGGCTATTCATTCCCACTTCCATTCCGGAATTGGCATTCTGTGAAGTAAACCTGCAGGCCTTTGATGTTCATATTTCACTTGTTGACAATGTTGACACTTCGCCACAAACTCCGCTGTGTCTTTCTTCTTACATGGCCACCAATAAATCCACTTCAGTTCTCTATACATCTTGGTCACACTCGGATGAATAGAATATCGCGAACCATGAGACTCTGCCAACAATTTCTCAATCAAGTCCTCTACTCTAGGAACACTTATTCTCCCTTTGAAATTGAGCACACCATCCGCATCAAGAGTGGTCTCTTGTGCCTTACCGATCACAGTCTTTTTTTTAAGTTCCTCTAAATACTCATCTTCAAATTATTTGGCCTTGATCTCTTCAATGAAAGTGGCCCTTACCTCAATACTAGCTAGCACCCCACCTCTTTCTGAGATGCCCAATTGCATGAATTTAGACTCTAAGGTCTGAATTTCTTTAGCCAAAGGTTAATTGGATACACTTAAGCAAGCTAAACTACCCATACTCACCGCTTTTCGACTCAAAGCGCCTGCCACCACATTAGCCTTGCTCGGATGGTATTGAATGGTCACATCATAATTCTTAAGTAACTCCATCCACCTTTGCTGTCTCAAATTCAGATCCTTTTGAGTGAACACATGCTGCAAACTACGATGATCATTAAACACTTCACACTTAACACCATAGAGGTAATGCCGTCAGATCTTAAGAGCAAACACTACCGCTGCCATCTATAAATCATGCGTTCGATAATTCCTCTCATGCACCTTAAATTGACGTGAGACATAAGCTATAACATTCTTATCCTGCATCAACACAACACCCAAACCAGAATATGAAGCATCATAATAAATAACAAAATCTTTAGCTTCAACCGGTAATGCTAGAATAGACGCGGTGGTCAAGAGAGTCTTGAGCTTTTGAAAGATCTCCTCACATTTTCCAGTCCATTCAAATGGTATCTCCTTTTTGGTCAAATTAGTCAAGTGAGTGGCAATAGAAGCAAAGTTCTTCACAAATCGACGATAATAGCTTGTGAACCCCACAAACTCCTACCTTCCATCACAGAGCTAGGATTAACCAAATTCTTAACCGCCTCAATCTTTTGAGGATCTACCATTACCCCTTCTTTCAAAACTACATGCCCAAAAATGCAACCGATTTCAACCAAAATTCACACTTCAAAAATTTAGCGTACAACTTCTGCTTCCCAAGAATACCCAAAACGATACAAAGATGGTCGGCATGCTCTTTCTCACTTTTTGAATAAATCAAAATATCATCAATAAAGACTATCACAAAAGAATCAAGAAATGGCTTGAACACACTATTCATTAAACTCATGAAAACTGCAGGCACATTGGTCAAACCAAAAGATATAACCAAAAACTCATTGTTCCCATATCGAGTTCTAAACGCCGTCTTGGGCACATCCTTATGCCTAATTTTCAACTGATGGAAACTGGATATTAGATCAATCTTAGAGAAAACTGTTGCACCTTGTAATTGGTCAAAGAGATCATCTATTCGAGGCAAAGGGTACCCATTTAGAATAGTGACTCTGCTTAATTTCTGATATTCTATACACATTCTCATACTACCATCCTTATTCTTAACAAACAAAATTGGAGCACCCCATGGAGAAGCACTAGGGCGAATAAATCTGTTATCAAGGAGCTCTTGGATTTGAGCCTTAAGCTCTCTTAATTTTGCAGGAGCCGTGCGGTATGGAGGGATAGAAATGGGGCACGTACCAGGCTCTAAATCAATGCCAAAATATATATCTCTATCCGGAGGCATACCAGGCAAGTCATTAGGAAACACTTCACTAAATTCAGACACCACATGAATAGACTCAATGTATGGAGCCTCAAACTCAACATCCCTAATATGAGCCAAATAAGCCAAACAACCCTGCTCTACCAGTTTACTAGCCCGAATGGAGGATATAATCTTATCTTGCTTAGGCTTGTACACCCCTTCCCAATCTAATTTTTCCCTTCCCGGAATTTCTAGAGTTACAAACTTAGTATTACAATTAAGTACAACATAATAGGGGGGACAACCAAGTCATGCCTAAGATTATGTCAAAGTCAATCATATCCAAAATCACTAAATCAACCCAAGTCTGAAATCCCATAAACAAAATAGGACAAGCACGATAGACATGGGTAACTATGACTTACTCTCCAACTGGGGTAGAAACACGAATAGGGGCATCAAGAATATCACAAATCATATCAAAATCTGAGGCAAATCTCACGGATACATATGGATAAGTAGAACTCGGATCAAACAACACATTAGCCATCCGATCACAGACAAGAATAGTACATGTGATCACCGCGTCAGATGCCTCCATCTCATTCTTGCCCGGAAAAGCATAACATTGAGCCCTATCATCTTGACGAGCCACTTCCCTACCCGATTGCGTGTTACCCCTACCTGTGTTACCATTACCATTTCCTCTACCTCCACGGCCTCACCTTGTGGATGTCCTCTACCATTATTAGCATTTTCCATGGGTACAACTGCTCTAGATGTCTGCTGTGCGGAATCAAACACACACGGATGAGGACAATCTCTCCTCATATGCCTAGGTTCTCCACAATTGTAGCAAGTGCGATCAAAAGATGGCCTGCCGCCCGTCGAAAGTGTGACTCCCTGGCTATCCTGAAAATTATAAGATGGAGTTCTTGAGTAGTTACCTATAGAGGCGGGCATATACGATTGAATTGGCTTGGCTGCAAGTGTCGGCCTCCCTGAACCTCTAGAGTATGAACCTTGAAAGGTACCCGAGTTTTTGGCCCTTTTAGCCAATGCCTTAGCTTGACCGTCTCGCCTTACCCCCTCCACTTTCTTAACATAATCTGTCACCTCATTGAACCTCCTCCCTACAGAAGTCATATGAACAGATAATACTTGCAACTCAGAATTTAGTCCCCTAATAAATAATCAGATTCTCTCTTCCTCAGTAGTCACCAGTTGAGTAGCGTATCTAGACAAAGCATGGAACTTGGCCTCATAAGCTGCCACAGTCATACCACCCTGCTCCAAAGCCATGAACTAATCATTCTTGTGATCCCTCAAAGTCCTAGGCACATACTTCTATAGAAATAGAGCATGAAATTGGGTCCAAGTAAATGGAGGTAAAATAGAGGATCTACATTATATATAAGCTCTCCACCACTGCTTAGCCTCACCTTGCAGTTGAAAAGACACAAATTCAACCCCATGTTAATGGATAATTCCCAACTTCTGAAGCCTCTCATAGCAATCTAAGATGAACTCATAAGCATCCTTATTTTCAGAACCAAGAAACACAAGAGGCTTTAGCTTCAAAAACTTAGTCAACATTTCGTGCTCATTATAAGTCATAATAGAACCCATCAAATGATGGAAGAAAACATCATTACCTCCCGTCCCACCCGTCTTGGGCGCAGTGCTAGCAACAGGGGGATTAGCAGGAGATTGAGTTGCTTGAACAGAAGGAAGCACTCCAGGACCAACCAACCCTTTCAAGAATGACATGATCTGTCGTGCTAACACTGGGTCTATCCCCGGGGGTAACATCAGTAGTCTCAGCCTGCACCTCTTTCTCTTATCCAACCTCCTCAACATTCTCAACCTCAAAATCCTCCTCTATCTCTTTATGATGTACGGGAGGGGACTCATTTTGGGGAGCAATCTCGACTGGTATCTCATCTCTAGCAGATGCAACTCTTCCTCGGCCTCTACCCCTAGCTCTTCCTCTACCCCTGCCTCGACCGCGACCTCTCGCTGAAGATTTATCAACTGGAGCATTGACGGGAGCTACAAGCCTGAAGCCGTTATACCTAGTATTAACTATCTGCGGACAGAAGAGTGAAGGAGGTTAGATATCAATTCAAATTAACAGATACCAATTAGAATCAAGTTATAGCACGAAAGAAGACAAGATAAATAAGGAGATTTCCTAAAGTCCTATAGCCTCTCGAAGAAAAGTAAAGGCGTCCCTGTACCTTCCGCGAGACTCTACTAGACTCATTTTGGTACATCGAGATCAACAAACCTAGGCTCTGATACTAACTTTGTCACGACCCAGATCGTTGTGATTGGCACCCACACTAACACTCCGGTGGGAGAACCACTACTACAACCCAAACCAAGCAACTAAAGCAATAACTAAGCCATTTAAGTCAAATACAAAGGAAGGAAAAATAGAGTTCCCATAAACTCTAACAAAATTCTAACAATAATAAACTAACAATGTGGAAGAATAATCTAGAACCTGAAAGTCTATGTACCAAAACATCTAACAATGAACCAAGTCTAAACAAGAAGGGATACAATCCCAAACTAATGAACTAATCAACTAACTAAAACAATTATCTAAGTCCAGAAATGGTGGACATAGACGAAAGAGAATCCCATGGAAGCTCGAAAGAATAGTTCACCCTTGAATTCGAAGTGACGATCACTGATCTTCTAAACGAGGTCTGTCAATAGCAGCTTGAAGATGCCCTGTACTTAACAAAAATAAGAGCAAGTGCAGAATCAGTACACAACCATAGTGTACTGGTAGTATCACACGGCTATCCCACTAGTGCAGCATAAACAAGTCAAGACAACACTATAATCACATGCATATATATCAACATAAATAATATTATCAACATTTATGAACAATGATCAGTTTCACATTTTATATCACATCATTGGTCCTCTCATGGAACCCAAACCCAAATAGTTAACATGCTGGAATGTGGCAACCGATCCCATATTTATGGCGAAACGTGGAAACCGATCCCATTTTATGTCGGAACATGGCAACCAATCCACGTTAGTTATGCTGGAACGTGGCAACCGATCCCATTCACACACCATAGTCACAATCACAAGTATATCATCAATATCATTTATTTAAGTCATGATTTCATGGCAATGGTAATTCATTTATTTTATTTTACAACAAGTGTGATCAACATTGCAAAATTTATACATATACAAGTATCATAATGAAGCACGAACAAGCATACATCACACAATCATGTGAAAAAGGGTATTCAATATCTTGAACTAGAAACAAATTGGAGCAATGTAATGCAACTATTTTGATATTCTGATTTTTGTATTCGAAGTTTAGCTCTTTTGATAATATTGAACTAACCAATAATAACTAAAGAATGCAGGATGAAATCGGTTTGGATGAAGACTTCAAGTTTCTACAACTTTTGGATCTCATTACATAGAATGTGTGTGACCTGCAAAATATAATAAAAGAGAAAAGAAAAACATCAAAAAAATGAACCTAGGCTGAAGGATAAGGCAAATGATGACAACGATAGGGACCAAAAATGAGAGCCTGCAAGAGAAAAGGAGAAACAACATAAAGAAAAAGAGTGTGAACGGGATAAACAAAGGAGTGAAAACAACGACCTAAATTTTGTCTCGAGTCAAGCACCATTCTAGTCCCCCCACACCTCACTTATGAGATTACATCGGGTATGTTGTTATTGTAGGGGCTAATAGTCCTTTTGTCCTTTTCTTTCATATTCTTTGATGATTAACAGTTAGATTCCTTATTCAAATTAGGAAATTCTTTGATGATCAACAATTTAAGACAAGGCAATTTCTCTGTAGTCATTCTTTTTAATGTTTGAAATATATTCCATTCACAATTGTTGCATTCTTAATAGACGTAATCAATGAAATTTTTAAGAAATATTGGAAAGTTCGAAAGAACAGAAATTCATACGTTTCTAGTAGCCTATTTGGCTAGAGGCTTTTGTGAGGCTAAAAGCACTCTTTTTTACATTCGAGGTGTTTGACCAAAAGAGAAATCCTTACACAAATTATTTTTCTCCAAAAGTACTTTTTTTAATAAATGATTTGATTTGAAAAACGTAAGTTATTTGCATCCTTAACCATGATGGACTGTTTCCGATAAACACGTGGCTCAGAGAAAGCTTTTGCACTAGAAAGGTTTCAAAAAAATGTTAACTTGGCAGAATTAAACTCGTCTAACAACAACAACATACCCAAACCATACCCGTAACTTGGGCAAGTAGAGAATCTTGTTTCCAACACACTCTCGAATCAAGTAAAGCATATCAAAGCAATAAAACTATACTCTAATAGAAATACAACATCAAATTCTCCACATAGAACTCTATAAGAAGCATGAAAACCAATTTGAACCCTAACAGATAGTACAAAGGAACATATTAGGAAGAGGAAATTTGATTTACCTGATTCATGTAGGCACCAAAAAACAATGTAATTCAGGTCATTAGAGCTTGCTGAGAATTGTCAGCGGCAAGAAGTAAACCCTAGGGATTACTTCTACCTCTGATATATACATATAGAGGGAAGATATGGTAAGTGAGAATTTTGGGGCACAAACATTTATTTATCATACCTATAATATTAGTATATATATAGAGAGGGAAGATATGGTAAGTGAGAATTTTGGGGCATAAACATTTATTTATCATACTTAGAATATTAGAAAGGTTTCATTCCAAGAAGGCATTTTGAAAATAAGTTTAACTGTTGAATGACTAAATTATCCTCAAGGCTTTAGCTATATCAATTTGAGCTCAATTTTATCTAAAATGTAGAAGTTAGATTCAGAATTTAAATGACATGTTTAAATTTGGTAGTATATCAAAAGACATTTAATTTAATGGATTTGAAATTTATTTTTAAAAAATTGTTAATTAATTAGTATGGGCCGTGGATGCATGCCAGAATCCATATGGATAGAACACAGTCTTTTATATGCAATGTTTAAAATTAATATTTTATATTCGATATTCATTTACAAGACCTAAATGGTAAAATTTTAGAAGTTACATTTTAAAAACCTAAATCCTAAAAGTTCATTTTAATTTGTTGGTGTTTTAGGTCTTGAAGTTACAATACATAAATCCTAATTTGTTAGAAGTTATACCCTAAATTTAGTAGTACATATATTTTGTTCAAGTTCATTTTATTGATGTTTTAGTTCTTGAAGTTACAAAAGATCTTAACCATAATATTTTACAAGTTACATTTTTTCAAGACCTAAACTCTAATTTTTATTAGTACACACATTTTTTATAAAGTTCATTTTAATTTATTGGTGTTTTAGGTCTTGAAGTCGTTACAATACGTAAACCCTAAATTATAAAAGTTATAATTTTTCAAAACCTAATCACTAATTCTATTAGTATGTACATTTTATCAAGATATAAACCCTAATTTTATTAGTACGTATATTTTTTAAATTTCATCGTGTTGGTATTTAAGATGTGACCTTAACCCAAATTTTTATTTTTAATTATTTTTCAATTGGTGTCCTGAGTCCGCAATAGTGTCCTGACTAAATTGAGATCACAGACTACAGGGCTTATTCGAGGGTGATGCTTCCAAAAAGATTTTTTCCATACCCATAGCTCAAACTCAAGACCTCTGATTAAGGGTGGAATAGTTTCAGTACTTCATCACAACCCCTGTTGATAATTTTGTTTTTTCAAATGTATTTTGTTTGTATTAATTTAATTTCTCAAACATTTTTTCGTAAATTATTTCTTGTTAGTATGATTCATACCCTTTTTGTTAGTTTGAAGTTTTGCATTAGTTTTCATGATTTTGTCCTATGTATAAAAATTATCATATTTTATTATTTCGATATTTAAATTTTATTTTATTTTTATTCACATGTAATGACCCTCACGGTTGTTTTTGTTTTATTTCGTCATTTTTAGAGAGTTCCTATAGCGACCCCGAGTCATGTATGACTTGTTGAGACTGACAGTTCGATCACATGGTTGTTCATTTGGAATAATAACGAACCACAAGCCCTAGCTTTTAGCCGAAGAAAGAAGAAATTATACGCCTGTAATAGATATATATTAAACTTCAATATAGTTACTAGAAGCACGACAAGCGCACTTACTATTTAAAAAGCTAAATCTTTTACTTACTTATTTTGTTGTATAATTCAAATAGATAGAAGGGATGATTTTGTGCAAGTTTCCATGTTTTGGGAGCTTTAGAAACTTAAATGGTTGACTTTGGTCAAAGTTCAGGAAGACTACCTCAGAATTCAATTTTGACGATTTCATCAGCTCCGAGATATCGAGTTTGATCTACAAAGACCTTATGTATTGATTACGAGGCTTTCAGGCCAATTCTAAGCCCCTTTGTGGAATTTGACTTAAAATAGAGTTTGGGTGTGAGACCCACTTTTCATCGAGATGACCTTTGTTAGAAGTTACGATGGCTTTATTGAGTTTGGAATGTAAAATTTGGTGGGGTAGCATATTTCATTTGCATGCATTGGGTTTTGGATGAATCCTGAGCACCCCATCGGGGTTTTTGAACTTGGCCAAAACCAGTTAATGTGCATCAACAAGTGCAATATTTGAGGATGAGACTTTGGTGGCCCTCTGAGATTAGGTGTTACGAGGTGATACCTAGTATGCTACCTTAGATTTAGGTGGGGTTTTGATATTTGATAGTCGTATGTGTGTTCCGATAGTTGGGGATTTGATTTTTTATCTATCTGAGCACCACGAAAATGTTTTATCATTTGAGGAAGCATTTTGGTGGAACAGTTTGAGGAGAGACATTGTAGACTATGTGTCTTGTTGTTTGTGCTGCCAGTTGGTGAAGGCTGGCCATTTGAGGCCTGGTGGTGAGTTTTGAAGATTGTCATCCCGGAGTAGAAATGGGAGCGTATAACTATGGACTTTGCTATGGGATTGCCTCAGAAATCTAGAGATGTTGACAACATTTGGGGTCATCGTTGATCGGTTAACCAAGTCGGCACAGTTACTCCTCGTTCATTCTAATCTCAGTGCCGAAAGGTTACTCAGATCTATATTTTAGAGGTAGTTCATCTTCACGGGGTGCCGATATCTATCATTTCAAACTGGGTTCTTATTTTACTTTTACCTTTTGGAGGACCTTTCAGGAGGAGTTAGGTACCCGTGTTGACCTTAGCACAACTTTCCACCCACAGACTGATGAGAAGTCAGATTACACAATTCAGGTTTTGGAGGACATATTGCGGGCCTATATTTTATTATTTTAGAGGTTAGTGGGACCATATTGTGGTGTTGGTGTAGTTTGTGTATAATTACAACAACCATTCTAGTATTCAAATGGCATCGTTCAAAGCCTTTTATGGTAGACATTATTGCTATCAGGTTGGTTAGTTTCACTCTTCGGAGCCTAGGTTGAGTGGTACTGATTTGCTTCAGGAGGCCTTAGATCATGTGTGGGTGGTTCAGGATATGCTCATGACAGCTCAAAGTAGGCACCAGAGTTATGTTGATCATAGGCATCCACCTTTGAGATTCAGGGTTGGTGACTTGATATTCCTTCAAGTGACGCCTATGAAGGGTGTGATGAAATTTGGGAGATGGGACAAGCCTATCCCCAGATATATTTGGCCATTTGAGATTTTGTGGACAGTTATGAGGTCGCTTATGAGTTAGCCCTACCTCCAGCATGTAACACCCAAAAAACTTTTGAGCTAAGACTCGAACCTTTCTTCGTTGTGAGTAGGATTTTACCAAGGAATTTTTTTTTTTTTTAAAAGTTTTAAGGTCAAGTCACTAGATATAGCACCTTGAGTTCCAAAAAGAACTAAAGAGAATTCATTCAAGTCATTCCTTAGTTCTTTTAAGTTTTGGGTCAACTTCAAATGACCATTACTTTCAGTAAAGGATGAGTTAGGAGACCCATAGATATCAAATGAAAGATCTCTGAGTCGTCTTTCCAACGCCACCAAGTTTGCTAATTTTTGAACTCGTATGAGAGAGATATGCCCTTTTCAAGTCAGGCTGTCCATTTAAGGAAAATTAACTGAATATAAGAGGGGTATTTTAGTATTTTCCTAACCCCCACTTATTAAAAACGCAAATTACACCCAATTAAGGGTCTAAACTAATTAGAATCGGTTTCATTCATCCCCAAAAGCGTTTAGGTTTTTAGAGAGAAGATTCAAGAGGAGAAAAAGTTTAATGTTTCAAGCGTTTGTTCAAGAAATTCTAGGTTTCGCCAAGAACCTAATTCTTTGAGGTATGTAAGCTTTCATAGTGTTGGGTTTGTTCACCCACACGCCAATCATGAGTTTCTTTTAAGAATTTCATCTATGAGATTGAGTATGTTGATAATCTTGTTGAGTTCTTGAGTTTTGTGCTTCGTTCTTTGATAATGAAGTTCTTGTTGAGTCTTGAAGTGAGAGTTGCGAATTTCTTGACTAATATAAGGGCTCAAATCAATCAGATTTTCATATTTTAATCCATCATTCTCTTCTCTCGCAAAATCTAGGGCAAAACCCTAAGGAAAATCAAAGTAGAAGTCTTCATTCAAGATTCTTTCAATCTTTTTTCAAGATTCTTATTCAATGCAAGTCCTTCTCCAAGAATTTCATTCTTTCCAACTCAAATTCCTTCATACAATTATTAATCACTAATAAAAATCATAATTCTTGGTCATAGAGATTTCAAGAAATTAATTCAAAAATCCAAAGAAAGGTTTTCTTGATTGTTTACCTTTAGGCTAGGGTTTCAAGACTTTTAATTAGGATTCTTCCTACAAATTTCTTCAAGATTCTTCAAGAACCTTGTTCTTACATATATGTAAGGCTATCATAGTGTTGGACTAGTTCGTCCTCACGCCCTACATCTACTTTCAGATCAATAAAAGAGTAATATATGATTCTTTTCCTAGATTTCGTATTCTTGAGATAAGTTGATTTTGAGTTCTTGAGTTGATGTTTCTTTTCAAAATTATATTCCTAATTATTGAGTGTCTATATTGTTATTGAGATCTTAGAGTTGATTTGTTCATGTCTATATTTCAGCATGAACCATATTTTGAGTTATAAATTTTGAAGAGTTTTTTTTAAAGCCAACACTTGATTTCTTAAACAGAGTTTTGAGGAAGTAAGTATGAGAATGAGAAGAGTTGTATACATGAGTTCATATTGTTATGTCGACCCTTGAGTCAAGTCGTTCATGCCCATAAATTCCGCATGAACTCCATAACTTGATTTTCTTTGAGAGGAGTAGTATCTTCAAGTTCTAAGTCTTGAGTATTGAGTTCCTAATCATTTTGGGATTATATTCCTAAGCATGGGACTACTACATGTTACTCATGAAGGTCCTTGAGTTGAGTAGTTCATGCCCATAATTCTGCATGAACCCTATGAGTCGAGCAATCTTGAGATGAGAAGTATCATTTAGTCCTTGAGTTGAGTAGTTCATGCCCATAATTCCGCATGAACCCTATGAGTCAAGCAGTCTTGAGATGAGGAGTATCATTTAGTCCTTGAGTTAAGTAGTTCATGCCCATAATTCTGCATGAATCCTCCGAGTCGAGCATTCTTGAGATGAGTAGTATCATTGACTCATTGAGTTCTGGAATTTTTCAGTTCCATGTATTGAGTTCTATGCATGGTTATTGAAAATCTTGAATTGAGTCGTTCACGTCCATAATTCGGCATGAACCCTATTTAAGAAGTCTTTTTACAAAATATTTTAAAACTTGTTCTAAAGATTTGAGCACTGAGTTGAGGAAGATTATAGCTGAGTTCATTTTCTTTAAAATGATATATGAGAACTAAGTATTCCCAAGAGTAAATGTTTTTAAATTTAAGATGAGAGGAAACTGAGATTTCCAAAAGATTTTGAGCAGTTTGAGTACCATCTATTTTTTCAGAGAAAGATTTTTGAGTAATAATCTCAAAAAACAGAGAGAGTTATGTTTTTAAAAATATGAGCTAGTTATGTTTTGGGAGTAGTATTGAGCACCAATATGAGGGAGAGTTCAGACAACTCACAGGCCCCATAAACTATGTAGCCAACGTGGGTAGAAAAGGTAATACTTTTTAGATGATTCCTTAATACTTTTTAGCATAGACTAGTGGATCCACTTAGTAGTAGGTTCCACTACTAAAAATCTGCTAAAACACGACGGAAGTAAAAGCGACGGAAGGCGTCGCTCTAAAAAGCGATGCCATTAGCCACACTGTCCGTCGCTTTTAATTTTTTTAAAAAAAATTAATTTTTTTTAAAAAAGCGACGGACGGCATCTCTTAGTCCGTCACTTTTTTCGTGAATTTTTGCTAATTAATTATTTTATATAGATAGCGACGCAGTCCGTCACTTTTTATTAAAAATAATTATTTATTAATTTTAAAAAAGTCACGCCGTCCGTCGCTTTTTATTAATTTTAATTGCTTAATTATTTTTTAAATTAGCGACGGACAACATCTTTATGTCCGTCGCTTCTTGGTCAAATTATCTGGTCAAATATTTTAAGAAAGCGACGGACATCATGGTTTTGTCCGTCTCTTTTCAGGGATTTTCAAAAAAAAAATTAGAAAAGTGACGGACAGGGTCCTTTTGTCCGTCACATTTTTGGGATTTTCAAAACTAAAATTTCCAGAAAAAAGATGGATTGCGTCGCTTTTTAGAAATAAAAAAATGAAAATTAAAACAAAGCGACGAAGTCCGTCGCTTTTGTTAAAAGAATTAAAAAAAAATAGTCAAAAAGCGACGCTGTCCGTAGCTTTTTTAGCGACGCAGTACGTCGCTCTTTCAAAAATGACGCAGTCCGTCGCTTTTTGAAAAACGACGCAGTCCGTCGCTTTTTGAAAAACGACGCAGTCTGTCGCTTTTTGAAAAACGACGCTGTCCGTCACTTTTTAGCGACGCAGTCCGTCGATTTTTGAAAAGCGTCGGGCTAAAAAGCAACGGAGGTGACTGCGTCGTTTTTCCGTCGATTTTGACAAAAAAAATGACGCAGTCCGTCGCTTTTGGCCGTCGTTTTTTGAATTTTTTTTAGTAGTGTTCTATACCCTGACAAAGTATAGGACAGTTCTGGCAGCGTGGTCTAGACGTTGTATCATCACATAACTTATAGTGATAGTTATTAGTTAGATAGTCTCCCACAGAGTTATATTGTATTTTTATAAACAAATGAGTTATTATTGTATTTTTTCAATACATTGAGTTGTTATCTTCTGTTTTAAAAGCTTTCCGTATAATGCATCTTTTATTGTTGCTTTATATTGAGTTGAGTACCCAGAGTTGTGTATCCAGAATTGAGTTGAACTATGTTTCACAGAGTTAGGTATCTTATTGATGAGTTAAGCCCTATTTATCTGAGTTGAGTTGAGTATCTTATTATTGAGTTGAGCCCCATTTTCTCTAAGTTGAGTTGAACTATGTTTCATTGAGTTGAGTTAAGTGAGTTGAGAAGAGGTAAGTATGTTTCTTTTCCATCAGTTCAAGCTTATGTTTATGCTTTAGAATTCCCTTTACATGCTCGTACACTCCATATACTGAGCCATTTGGCCTACATCATTTTATAATGCAGTTACGTGTATTCAAGATTATCAACAGGCATTTTATTGAGGCCACGTGATATTCCAGTCTGCTTTGGTGAGCCTTCTTATTTCTGGAGGACTTTACCTTTATCTTACGGTTAGTATTTGTGAGATGTTGTGAATCTTGTCCCGATATCCTTATAGAATAATAGAGGCTTCATAGATAGACAAAGTTGAGGATTTTATGTATTTACTTTTATTTTGAGTATTGTACAAACTTTTATAAAGGTTGAGTATTTGAGTTATTGAATTTAATTCAGTTTTTAAGCTTTTATATGCTTGAGTTAGCCTTCCGCTTGTAGCCATCCAGGATGAGGTTTCTCTTGGGAACCAGGAATGGTTCTTGAGTGTCAGCCACGTCTAGGGAGTAGGCTCGGATCGTGACAGATTTGGTATCAGAGCACAGAGTTCAAGTGTCTTGGGGTGTCTATGAAGCAGTGTCAGTAGGGTCTTGTTTATGGTTGTGAGGGCCCCACTTCTATAATTGAGGGACTATAGAAATTTAAGAAAAGTTTCCCTTCTTTCATACTCTTAATCGTGCAATAGAGCTATGTCATAGAGATTTATTCTAACTCGTGCGTTCTCATATCCATTCGACTACCCCTCATACTAGAGGTGGTTAAAAAACCAAGTCAGTCCTTTATCGAGGAGTTGCTCTTATCAAGAGTCTTGAGGAAATCATGAGACTCCAGAGGGGCTTCAGAGAAGCCAAGGAGTGAGTTAAGTGTTGAGTTTCATAGGAATGCACTCATGTTCATATGAATCGTGCGTTTGAGCTAAAAGCGAGTTGTACACTCTTCCCTAAACCTTATTCAGCTGAGACCCTTAAGAGAATGGTATGTTTAGAGCTTGGGTAATATTTTCACCCGAAAAGTTAGCATGAGTTATGAAATTATGAGTATTAGTAGTGGAAGTGCCCAGAGTTAGAGGAATAGTTACTAGACTACATGAGATAGAGTATACTTTTAACTAGAATAGAGTTGATGTCGTTGTGCCATCATTTTAGAGGAGACTAAATATATGTGTTGAATAGAAGCACATAGTATTCATGAAGTGATAGATCTAAGCTAGGATTATGACTTGTTTGAGAGGGTCATGATGATCCAAAGGTTATAGAGCCGATTAAGTAATGAGGTATAATAAGTTAGTAACTGGTACTTAAGTTGTGAAAAGGGGATGTAGACCAGTTAGAGATGATGGAATAGGTCCATACCTTTCAAGTGTCAGCTTTAGACCTAAGGGGGAGATGACAAGATGAGAAATTAAGTCAAGTGTTCGAGGATAAGATAGTAAAGAGTAGGGGACATATCTTTTCAGAGGTCCTTTTTTGTAATGGAGTAATGTTAGAAAGAGAAGGTTAATGATCCTATCGTGATAATGATAGTGTGATAATTTCGTCCAAAGTTATAAAAAAGGAGGAAGAGGAGGATGAGGTTTTACTATGAGAAATAGTTAAATGAGTGCATGTAGTTGGTTTTGAGTAGTAATGCATGTAAGTTCAGTTGGTAGAGATGAAAAGGGGATGAGAAGAACTTAGAAAGTGGGTTAGTAGGAGAATCTGAAGTGGCTAAGGTTCTAAGCTTGGATGTGGTGTTGTTAAACATGAAGTAGTTCTTGATATGAGCCCAATGTTGATTAAATGAGATGGTAAAGAGTAATATTCTTGGGATGATATTCCCTATAGAGAGGTACAGAACCCGAACCTTAGGATTTGGGTTAAGCTTGAATATAGTAAGAGCGTGTCGCTAGACTCATGCCTCAGTAAGAGAGAAGTCATGTACCCTTGAGTGAACTATGAGTTGAAGCCAATGAGGTATGGTATAAGAAAAAAGAGTGTAGTTTAGGAGTGTTGCTAAGTTTAATATTTAGCAATCATATTACCCCAGGCATGGATTCCTATTCTTACTTCATGCGTAATTTTTCTTTGTTTCAGATAAGGTGACTTCAGAGAGAGGGTGACTATTTTCACAATAGCATCATTCCTGATTTAGGTGCTATTGAAGGTCCTAACTCTTGGCATGAAGCAGTCTATAACACCTCGTATACGAAAGAGAGCCAGTAGCATATTTTTAGAACTTGCAGGTGCCACCGTAGGAGGCCAAACCACGGCCCGTGGCTTGGACCATAGACCGTTGGTAGGGTCCGTGAGTTGGCCACCCATAATATCCAGAAAATCATGACACACGACCGAACCTACAGATCGTAGGTGGGACCACGGTTCGTGGTCCAGGGTCCATGGATCGTGACCCCCATCAGTTAGTCTCAGACGCCAAACGACGCCCTTCCATGACGGACTGTCGATTACCTCGTCAACTTTTAAGTTAGGGTCGCTTTTGTCTTTTCCCCTACGCATTGGGAATTTAAACTACATCATTTTACACCTAAACTACGTCATTTTACTCGGTTTAAGCCTAATAACTTTGTCAGAACCTAACCAAAACCTCTATTCTCCAAAATTCATTAAAATTAGAGCAAAAAGAAAGGGAAATTCGACCAGCCCTCTCAAGAACACACATAAGGGTTTCTTCAAGTTCCAGCCCCAAAATTGAAGTATTTCTCTGTAGATTTCATCACCAGGTATGTGAAATTTCACTAGCGGATTTCTTTCATCCACTAGGTCCCTAGAATTCAGTCAGATCCTTGATTCTCCATATTTTGTTTAGACCTAGGGTTTCTAAATCCTTGGATAATTGTTGTGATTTAGTTGTTGTAGTATTCTTAATCAAAATATCATGATTTCATGGAAACGTTGTTTAGTTCCTTGCATGAAGCTCAGAATCCTAGTTGTGTAGATTCTCTTAGTTCATGAATTACACTTTCTATGTTAGTTAAACATATAATCATGCTCCAGTTTCGAATGTTACATTATCAGTATACAAATGTTGCATTCTCAAATTTTGCATGTCAGTACTTTGAGTTGTTCAACATTTAAAAATTTCAGTCATAATGTGTCATATACAAATTAAGTTGGGAGTAAACTTATCACCGAGTTGGGCTAGGGTTCAGCGTACCCTCATAGTCCCAGAACTATCTGCCCCTGTAGGAGTATAAGTCCCCTCTGTTGAGCATCAGATTTAGTGATCACGCTATTCATGCCTTTATACACCTGACAAGGTATATTGTATCCTCTCGATGAGGCATATTCATCGGACACCGCTTTTAGTTCACGTGGTATTATGTCGATTAATAGTAGCTCCCACAGTCAGACTCTTAGTGCATTTGACTAGGTTTTCAGTATATGCTTCAATATTCAGTTTAGCATGTCATGTTCATGACTAGCAATTGGTCATTGCATTCAGTTATCTTTTTAATATTTACATTCTTGCTCAGTTTACAATATTGCTCAGTAATGCCGTGTTTCAGCTTGTATATATCTGTTCAGCTTAGTGTCTATATCTTGCATGCCCAGTACATTCAAAGTACTGGTGCATACTTTGCGCTACTGTCACGACCCGAGAGCATCCCCTAGTCGTAACACGACATACTCGACCCCAAAGAATCTTATACAAGCATCATAGCTCATTCATTGCATAAGATACTTGAAAATAGAGAATAATTTAAAATTTTCTTTACAATTGAAGACATTTTCATTAAAAGCAAGAAGAACACTTTCAAGACTTTATTTACTATTTCTCAGACCATCTAATACTTTGAATACAACATTTGGACTTAGCCCATACAAAAGCTTTAACATAAACTAAAGACAAAAAGGAACATAATGGATTTTGTCCTCGAAACTATGAGGACTCACCAAGTCTTCATCTTCAAGAACCTTAGAAACCTATCCATCAAGCATAGAACACCAACATCTCCAAGCATACACTTTGGTAAAAAGGGAAAAGAATGGGGTTAGCTTATTAGATGTACTAAGTATGATGACCATGCAAAAACATGCTTTAAAAGGACATTTGAGTTGAAAGTCATGCTTTTATGCCATTTTTGTAAAACTTCATGAACATTGATACAAGAGGCATAATAGAAGTCACAACCAACATACAAAGTCACATAATTCACATTTGAAAAAGATCACATATAAACCTTTACCTTCACCTTGAGCCTCCACCTCAAGTAACCCTCAAGTTATACCTTGTGCAATGTATGGGTAGCGTTCCATACCACCACCCACACTAAGGCACCACCTTAGGGTTACCAAAAGTGAACTTACCATTCATCATTTCCACCTTTATACAATAAAGCATTTAAGAGACATAAACATCACATGAATCACATCATCACATTAAGACCAACATCTAAGACAACTCTAAGTCATACTTGTGCAATGTGCAAGTAGCATCCCATACTACTACTCACACTAAGTACTCCTTTGAAGTAACCCTAGACAATGCACATTCATACACAATAGACATGACAAGGAAGTAACTCATAATACAATCCAAGTAAAGCATGCATCTTTACATTTAAGCATTTAAGCCAACATTTTTCATTAGGTTCATTTAGGACACATTCATGCATTTAGAGGACTTTCATACATTTAGTCATTAAGACTTAGAGAACTCAATATATCTTTGTTCAAAGCGTACTCGTGCAATGTATATATAACATCCCATACTACTACCTACACTTTGTAGTACCTATCAAGTAACTAGAGTGCACATCTCACATGATGGGAATAAGCGTTTAACCAACATAGACCATGAGAGCTAAATCATGGAATCCGATGTACTATCCCAAATCGTAAGGGTTGGTCTACTTGCCTAAGGTAAACCGGTAACATTAGCTCGGATGGAATCCGCTAGCTAATATCCTATGTGGGCACATAGTTATGGGATAGGAAGATGTTCATTGGAACCCTATCCTAACTTTGGGAGAGTTTCCATCTTACTATATCCGCTCGGTGCTTAGCCTACATTCCCATATATTATTTCATTCACATTACATTAGTGTACTAGGGAGGAATGCCTTTGGCCTATCAACCCAAGTTACATCATTACACATGGAAGGAATGTTATAAGCCTATCGATCCATGGTACATTCAAGGATAGCTCTAGAGTCCTCATGAAAGGAATGCCATAAGCCAATCGATTCTTGGTCCCTCATTACATTCTTATACTCATGAAAGTAATGCCATAGCCTATCAATTCTAGAGTCTTCATTACGTTAGATCATTTATGAAAGGAATGCCTTAAGCCTATCGATTCATATTCACCAAGTCAAGACACATTCATTACTCATATATGAAAGGAATTCCATAGCCTATCGATTCATATTCATCAATTCAAGACACATTCATTACTCATTTATGAAAGGAATGTCATAGCCTATCGATTCATATTCAGCAATACTTTCATTCATTCAAGAAGAGGGTGACTAAGCCTACCAATTCAAGATACTTTATTAACTTTTACATTCATTCATACAAGAATAGGATGCACAAGCCTACCAATTCAAGATATACAACATTACATTATGGATCCCCACACATTCCATCATCAACATTCATGAGTGTTTAGTGAGAATATGCTTTCAATCACAACACATTCACATTCTATACAAGATCATCATTGAAGTCACATGTAAATCTTTATATTTTACATTCACAATTACAACATTATGATAATACTTCAATTCCTCACAATATGCCTTCAAGGTCATGATCACAATGTACATAGTAAGTAAACACCTCCACCATTCAAGTGGATCAACAATTCAAGTACAATTCTACTTCAACAAGCAATTAGGTCAAACTTGCTCTTTCAAGGGTATGATCACATATCCTTAATTAACCAACAATTCACCACAATTATACCTAGACAATGATACAAATCAATAATCTAAATCAATCTACAAATAAATCCATAATCATTCATTCCTAATCAACAAACCCACTTCATAAGGCCAAATTTAGGAATTGAGAGAAATCATGGGTTCATGTAGTAAAATCATCTTAAATCATCAATTAAACATCAATATAATCATAGTTTATCATTTGAAAACGTTTGATGCAAGAACCCGTGAGATTGAGTGAAACTTAGGGTTTTTCATGAAACTTGAAAACTCTGAAATTTCTTTGAAATTAACTCTAGGGTGAAAAATAACCCTAGATGAAGGATCACCATAACTTATACCTGAATAACCCCACGAAATCTACCCAAAAGCCTTCCTCTCCAAGCCCTAAGTCTTCTTCTCCTCTTGGTCTTCAATAGAGTTCTTAGAGAGAAAATATTTGGGAGAGAGGGTTTTGATTTGGGGAAAAGTGAATAATGAAATCTAAAATACAATTTTAATGTTTTAATACTCTTAAAATACCTTAAAACACTTTAAATAACCGTTCATACATTAATTAGTACTTGGGGTGAATTTATCAACTCACCCCTAGTTTGGCCGAGACTACACCAGAAAAATAGTGCCCATTCACGCCCTAAATTCACGGACCGTGAGTCCATTCACGGACTGTGCTTCTGGTCCATGGTCTGGGGCTGCAAGTTCATTTTAGGCCTCTTGACCTACGGAGGCCATCCACAGGCGTGGATGGACCTACAGGGCATGAACCCCATCCGTAGGTCACCAAGTTTTGGCCAAGTTGATGGTTTCCTTGTGACCTTGGGGTTTAGACTTAGGGTCCTCCTCAAGGACCCTTAGAGTGGTCCTTGGGGAGTCATACCTTGATGTATAACCCCTAAACACCTCAACCATGGCTCGGGACACCATACAACACCATCAAACCTCACACCAAACTAAAAAACAAACATGTTAGGCTCTAGATTAAGTAGTTCATTTTTAGGGTCATTACAGCTACATCCTTTCATGATGTAGGTTTAGTACTCACTATTCAGACCATGCTTAGATCGATCCTAGATCCGCATTCAGTAGTTTCAGTGGTGAGTCCTCATACTTCGAGGACAATAAACATGCTTTCATTTTAGTCTTTACATTTAAGTTTCAGTTTTGTTAGATTTAGTTGGGGAGCATGTCCCAGCAACTGGACTCAGTTAGAGGCTTTTTAGACACAGTAGTAGAATCAGCTTGACTTGTTAAGTTATCCTTCAGTTGTTATTAAACTTTTAGTATGTTTTATACATTCAAACTAGTTGGGTATTCCTCATTTTTAGTTATCCATTATTTTAGCGTCCGCAAAGTATATGTTTTATTCAATTATTCTCAGTATGCTTGATAAATTCTAGCCATAGGGTTAGCTTAGGGTCACTCATGATCCTAGGTCTCATGTTACGTCAAGGGAATAGCCTCGAGGCGTGACAAACTTGTTATCAGAGCATTATGTTTAAGAGTCTTAGGATGTCTGAAAGCCGCACAAGGGTGTGAAGTGCACTACATCTATGAGGGGGAGGCTATGAAGTGTTTTAAGGAAAATTTCACTATCTTTTCTATTCTTATCGTGCGTGGGTATGATCTCCTTTCTAATCTATCATTATGTGTTTCTGATCATTCCTCCTCGTAGAGCTTATGCACGAAATGCTAACGCAGTTCCTCCAGTCCCGAAACATGAGGTTACGAATGCAGAATTCTAGAATATGATCCACCCCTTGGCTCAGAGTGTAGCCAACCATCAGCAGATCCTAGTTCCTACTAACAAAAATGGTGGATCAGCGACATCTAGGGTTCGAGACTTTGTTCGGATGAATCTGCCTGAATTTCTAGGGTCGCAGGTTGGTGAGGACCCACAAAACTTCATTGATGAGGTTAAGAAATTTTTTGAAGTAATGCAAGTGACTGGTACTGAGAGTGTTGAGTTAGCATCCTATAAACTCAAAGATGTAGCTCACATTTGGTTCACACAGTGGAAGGAAACATGGGTGAAAATGCATCTCCTGTGACATGGGAGCATTTTACTGAAGCTTTTCTGGACAGGTTCTTCCCAAGAGAGTTGAGAGAAACTAAGGCGCAAGAATTTATGAACTTGAAGCAGATTTCTTTGTTAGTCCAATAATATGGGTTGAAGTTCACTCAGTTCTCCAGATGTGCTCCACATATTGTTGTTGATTCAAGGGCACAAATGAGCAAGTTATTGTTTGGGGGATTTGATTTGGTGAAGACCGAGTACAGGAATGCTATGTTGTTAAGGGATATGAATAGCTCTAGGCTTATGACTCATGCTCATCACGTTGAGGGAGATAAGCTTAGGGAAATGGCTAAGGCCAACAAGAAGGCTAGAACAAGGAATTATGAATACTCTCAGTAGAAATTGGGTGGTGAAAATCACTCACAGTTTCAGCTTAGGTCTACAACCCCAGCACCTTCATACACTAGTGCTCCGTCCCCTAGGTTTTGACAGGATCAGAAGGGTAGGGCATCAGGCTCTAAGTCTTAGGGGAGAAATTCAGTTAACATGACTTTCCCAACTTATCCAAAGTGTGGTAAGAACCATTCGGGCGAGTGTCTTGTAGGCAAGAAAGGGTTCTTTGAGTGTAGTCAGTTTGGCCATAGGCTAAAGGATTGTCCTTCTGCCAGGCAGGGGAAAGAAAGTAACACTAATAGGACTCAGACTACCGCTCCCGCAACACCAATATGTAGCTCAAATTAGTAGGGTGCTTCATCTAGTACAGGTGGCGGTCAGCATCAGAATAAGTTGTATGCTCTCCCGGCTAGCCAGGACTAGGAAGATTATCCTGATGTGGTAACTGGTACGTTATGAGTCTTCCATTTAGTTGTTTATGCATTGTTAGATCCAGGGGCTACATTGTCTTTTCTAACTCCCTATATAGCATTAAACTTCAGTGTTACTCGAGAAACTCTTTCAGAACCCTTCTCAGTCTGTACTCCACTTGATGACCCAGTTATAGCTAGATGGGTATACAAAAATTGCCCTGTCAAATTCTCTCAGAAAGTCACTTCAGTAGATCTTGTAGATTTAGAAATGGTTGATTTCGATATCATCTAGGCATGTATTAGGTACATTCCTATTATGCCTCAGTCGACTATAGAACTAGGATCGTTCGATTTCAATTTCTAAATGGGTCAATCTTAGAATGGAAGGGTAGTAGTTCAGTGCCTATGGGTAGATTCATTTCTTAATTTAAGGCTAGAAAGATGATTTCCAAAGGGTATATCTATCATCTTGTCTAGGTTAAGGATTCAAACTCTGAAACCACAACTTTTGAGTCAGTCCTGGTAGTAAATGAGTTTCCATAAGTGTTTCCAGAATATTTTCCCAGAGTTCCTCCCGAAAGGGAAATCCACATCGGAATAGATATCCTTCTAGATACCCAAACCATTTCGATTCCTTCTTACCAAATGGCTCCCACCGAGCTTAAGGAATTGAAGGAATAATTGAAAGACCTTCTAGATAAAGGTTTCATCAGACCCAGTAGCTCTCTATGGGGTGCTCGGTGTTCATGTAAAAGAAAGATAGTTCTCTTAGAATATGCATTAACTATCAGAAGTTGAACAAGGTCACAATCAAGAATAAGTATCCCATCCCTAGGATTGATGACTTGTCGACTAACTTCAGGGTGCTAGTTATTTTTCTAAGATAGACCTCAGATCTGGCTATCATCAACTCAGAGTCAGCAAGTGTGAATTCATAATGTTCTGCAAACTCTCAAAGATTGCTAGTTATTCGCTAAGTTCAGCAAGTGTGAATTCTGGTTACAGTCCGTCGCTTTCCTTGGTCATGTGGTATCTATCTAAGGGATCCAAGTGGATTCTCTGAAGATTGAGGGAGTACAAAATTGGCACAGACCCACCTCTCCGATAGACATCAGAAGTTTCTTTGGTTTGGCCGGCTATTACAACATATTTGTTGAAGGATTTTCATCCATAGCTTCCCCATTGACCAAGTTGACTATGAAAAAGGTCAAGTTTTAGTGCGTGTGAGAAAAGTTTCTCGGAATTGAAGTCTAGGTTGACTACAGCTCTGATCTTTACCCTACCAGATGGTTCAGACGGTTGTGTAATTTATTGTGATGCATCTAGGGTCGGCATAGGTTCTGTGTTGATGCAACGAGGTAATGTTATAACTCATTCTTCTAGATAGCTTAAGGTACATGAGAAGAACTACTCGACTAATCAAATTGAGCTTGCAGCTATAGTATTTTCCCTAAAGATTTGGAAACATTACTTGTATGGTGTTGACGTAGATGTGTTCACAGATCATAAGAGCCTCCAGTACGTGTTCACCCAGAAAGAGTTGAATATTTATCAGAGGAGATGGTTTGAATTCCTCAAGGACAATGACATGACATGAATGTGATTTACCATCCTAGTAAGGCCAATGTAATGGCTGATGCTCTCAATAAACTGTCTATGGGTAGTGTAGCACATGTTGAAAAAGAAAGGAAAGAATTAGCAAAAGATGTTCACCGTCTTGCTCGCTTAGGATTTAGTCTTACGGACATATCAGATGGTGGTATGATAGTTTAGAATAGATTAGAATCTTCACTGGTAGTGGAGGTTAAGGAAAAACAAAATAGTGATCCTATATTACTTCAGTTGAAATGTGTAGTTCATCAACATAAAGTTGAGGTTTTCTCCCAAAAGGGAGATGGTATGTTTCGTTACCAGGTCTCTTATGTCTTCCTAATGTGGGTGAGTTAAGGCAGCAGATCCTTACCGAAGCTCATAACTCCAGGTATTGCATTCATCCAGGTGCCACTAAGATGTACCGTGATCTAAGGGAAGTCTTTTGGTGGAATGGCATGAAGAGGGACATAGAAGATTTTGTGGCTAAGTGCCTAACTGTTAACAAGTTAGGGTAGAACATCATAAACTAGGAGGTATGACTCAAGAGATTAACATTCCTACATGGAAGTGGGAAGTGATAAACATGGACTTCATTATGGGTTTACCCCTTACTCACAAACATCATGACTCCATTTGGGTGATAGTGGACATAGTTACTAAGTCCACTCATTTCTTGGTTGTCAAGACTACAGATTCAGCGAAGGATAATGCTAAACTCTACATCCATGAGATACTCAGGTTACATGGGGTTCCTTTGTCTATCATCTCGGATAGAGGTCCTCATTTTACCTCTCATTTATGGAAATTGTTTGAGAAAGGTTTTGGTACTCAGGTAAATCTCAGTACACCATTTCATTATTTAGATGGCCCCGTATGAGGCACTATATGGGCGTAGATGTAGATCTCTGATTGGTTGGTTTGAAGTGGGTGAAGTAGCATTGATTGGGCCAGATTCGGTTCATGAAGCTAAGGAAAAAGTTCAGCTCCTCAGAGATAGACTTAAGATAGCTCAGAGTCGTCAGAAGTCCTATACAGATGTGAGGATAAGGGTCTTGGAGTCTGAAATCAATGATTGGGTTTTCTTGAAAGTGTCACCTATGAAGGGGGTTATGAGATTTGGCAAGAAAGGGAAGCTCAATCCTAGATATTAGGTCCTTACAGAATCCTAAAAAGGGTTGGTAATGTGTCCTATGAGTTGGAATTGCTAGCAAAACTAGAAACAGTCCATCCAGAGTTTCACATTTCCTTGTTGAAGAAGTGAGTGGGTGATCCAGCATCGATAGTACCTTTAGAAAGTGTGGTTGTGAAGGATAGTCTAACTTATGAAGAGGTGCCAGTAGAGATTCTTGACCATCAGGTTCGTAGGTTGAGAAATAAGGAACTCGCTTCAGTGAAGGTTTTGTGGAGGAGTCCGTCCGTAGGGGGAGATACTTGGGAAGAAGAAGCAACCATGAAGGCCAGGTACCCTCCTCTCCTTCCTTCCGAATCTGTTTCAGCTTGAGGTAATAGTTCCTTTCTAGTTTCTCAGTTTACTCTTGCATAAATTCAGTCTTAGTATCTTGTTCATTCAGTTGTTCTTCCATTTCAGCATATTTGCACGTTCTTTGAATTCAGTTCAATTAGATATCAGTTTCTTGTACTTAGTGGTAGGGATTGGAGGTCCTTCCCTCCATACTCAACTAGTTTTGACTTCATTCGAGGATGAATTTTCACAAGGGGGAGATAATGTAACAACCCGTATAAGAAAGAGAGCCATTAGAAGATTTTCAAAACTCGCAGGTGTTACCGACGGAGGACAAACCATGGCCCGTGGCTTAGAACACAGACCGTTGGTAGGGTTCGTGAGTTGGCCACCCAGAATTCCCAAAAAATCACGACCCACAGCCAGCCCGTAGGTGGGACCACGATCTGTGGTCCAGGATCCATGAATTGTGATCCCCATCACTTAGTCTCAGATGCCAAACGATGCCCTGCCAGGACGAACCGTCGGTCAGTCCACGGTCCGTCGGTGATGGGCCGTCGATAGCCTCGTCAGCTTTTAAGTTAAGGTCATTTTGGTCTTTTCCCCTATGCATTGGGCATTTAAACTACCTCATTTTACACATAAACTACATCATTTTACTCAGTTTAAGTCTAATAACTTAGTCAGAACCTAACCAAAAATTCATCGAAATTAGAGCAAAAAGAAGGAAAGAGTCGACCAGCCCTCTCAAGAATACGCAAAGGGTTTCTTAAAGTTCCAGCCCCAAAATCAAAGGATTTATCCGTAGATTTCATCACCAGGTATGTGGTATTTCACTAGTGAATTCCTTTCATCTACTAGGTCCCTAAAATTCAGTCAGATCCTTCATTCCTCGTATTTTGTTTAGACCTAGGGTTTCTAAATCCTTGGATAATTTTTGTGATTTAGCTGTTGTACTATTCTTAATCAAATTATCATGATTTCTTTGAAAGGTTGTTTAGTTCCTTGCATGAAACTCAGAACCCTAGTTGTGTAGATTCTCTTAGTTCCTGAATTACACTTGCTAGGTCAGTTAAACGGATAATCATACTCCAGTTTCGAATGTTACATTATCAGTGTATAAATGTTACATTCTCAAATTTTGCATGTCAGTACTTTGAGTAATTCTGCATTTCAGTATTTCAGTAATAATGTGTCATATACATATTCAGTTGGGAGTAGACTTAGCACCAAGTTGGGCTAGGGTTCAGCGTACCCTCATAGTCCCAGAACTACGTGCTCCTATAGGAGTATAAGTCCCCTCTGTTGGGCATCAAATTTAGTGATCACACCAGTCATGCCTTTATACGCCTGGAAATGTATAGTGGGTCCTCTCGATGGGGTGTATACATCGGACTCCATATTTATCTCACGTGGTTTTATGTCGGTTAATAGTAGCAATCACAGTTAGACTTTTAGTGCATTTGACCAGCTTTTCAGTATATACTTCAGTATTCAGTTTAGCATATCATGTTATGATTAGCACTTGGTCATTGCATTAATTTATTGTAACATCTCGCCATGTGAAATAGCTAGGAAGAAGCTAAGAATTGGAAATAGTCATTTTTTGAAAGAATTGAAAATCTGGAAATTTGTTTAGGTTAGGAAAAGTGAGTTTTTGGTCAACTTAAAATGTCCATAACTCCTAGCTCAGGATGCGTTAGGTGTACTTCCAGATATGGTTGGAAAGCTCTTGGAATGATCTTTCCAACGACGCCGAGCTTGTGTGATTCCGAGTTCATATGGGTAAGTTATGCCCTTTGGAAGTTGGGTTGTTTGATTAAGGAAAGTCCAAATCCGAATTTTTGAAGGGTAGTTTGGTCTTTTCCTTACCCTTTTATTTAATTCATTTTTGGTAATTACGTAGGGGTGAAAACTAAACTTAGTCAGTTTACACTTTTGGAAAAATAGTTAGGGTTTTGAGAGAAGAGAAAAGAAGAGGAGAAAAGAGGAGAAAGGAGAAGAACGTTCAAGATTCGTCAAGATCGTCGAGTTTGGCTTGTGGATTTCGTCGGGGGTGATCTCTACAAGGTATGTGAGATCACATAGCATTGGGTTATTCTCCCACGCGCCAATCATGATTTATTTCAGCGAATTTAAGTTCTTGAAAGCTTAGAAATTGAGTTCTTGAATGGGTTTGTTGAAGTTTTATTAGATTTTTGTTTCGTTGAGGATTTTTTTGATCCTAATATATGATTTTAGGTTCGATTTTGAGTAGAATCTGATGTACTTTGAACATTTAATCGATTCTAAGTGTTGGGTAAAAGAACCCAAGGAGTTTAGAGGATTTAGAGCAAAAATTGAAGAAGAGATTTCGTAGGACGAAATCCGACATCAGTGAATCCATCACAGTGTCTTCTGCCTCAAAAGACATTTATGAAACTAAATTTTAAAAGCTTCTCCGCGTCGCGGACCCATCCTTAAATATTGATTTTCAGTCTTTTCTCATGTTTAGCTATCTAAAATCATTCCTAAAGATCATGGGATCTTTCCAATCACAAATCACATTCCTTAAATCCATAATTCAATTCAAGGACCAGTTAAGAGTCAAGTCAAGAGCAGTTAAGATAAAAGTCAAGAGAAGTCAAGAGTAAAGTTAAGAGAAGTTCATAAAGTTTTCAAAAAGTCTTTCGCTAACGTTTTAACTTTGTTTTAAGACTTAAGTTTTGAGTTCAGTAAAGAGTAAAGTTGAAGTTCTTTTATTCAAAAAAGTATATGGGGACTAAGTATTCCCAAAGAGATTTAAAATGTTTTCACATTTAAATAAGAACGAAAACTGAGATTTCCAAACAGCCTACGGGATAGTTTTCAGAAAAGAGTAATCGCTTTCTAAATAAAGCAAAACGGGAAACTTTGATTTTCCAAGATAGCCTTTGAGCTAAGTTTTTGAGCAATAATCTCAAATCACAGAAAGAAGTATGTTTTTAAAACATAAAGAGCTAGTATCATATTTTGGGAGTAGTATTCAACACCAATATGGGGACGAGTTTGAGTTCAGATAACTCACGTCTGCATAAACCATGTAGCCATCATGTCTAGAAAAGGGTCATACTTTTTAGATGAATCCTTTTCGCGTAGACTAGTGGATCCACTTAGTAATTTAGGTCTTATACCCCTGGCAGGGTATAGGATGTGCTGGCAGCGTGAGGGAGATCGTTGTATCATCACAACAACTCTTATGTTATGGTTGTCGGTTAAAGAAACTCCCACAGCAGTACTTTGTATTTTTATATACATTAGTTTATTTATATTTTTACATACATATCAGAGTTATTTGTATCTTTTCATACACACAGAGTTGACATCATGCTTTAAACATCTTTTCTTTATATTGCACTTGTTTTAAACTCCTTTCTATTGAAACGAGTTCAGTTATGTTAAGTTGAGTTGAGCCAGGTAAGTTCTTCATTTCCTTTCAGATTCTTTTCAAGCCTATGTTGTTTTAGCATTCCAACTCGCATACTCGTACATTCAATGTACTGATGCCAGTTGGCCTGCATCGTCTTTTGATGCAGACGCAGGCAACCAGGATCAGCATCCAGCGAATTGTTGATCCAATGAGCAGTTCAGAGTCTGTTGGTGAGACTCTTTGCATTACGGAGGATCCTATTTGTTTACTTTCAGTGTTAGATAGTTCATTAGGATGTCGTGGGCCTGTCCCGACATCCATCTCAGTTGTTTTAGAGGCCTCATAGATAGTCAGTCAGATGTTAGTTTATTCGTCATCATTTTGTTATTGACTTATGTTCAAATTTGAGTTGCCATTTTGGCTAAGTTAAATGTTTATTTTCAAATCATTATGAGTTCAGTTTGAGACAGTTAAGTTGTTTAGCATGTGAATTCCTTTCTTATTGCATGTAGTGTTCCACTGAGTAAGTAAGTCAGGCCAAGTGTTCACTTGGGGCTAGCAATGGTTCTCGAGTGCCAGTCCTGCACAGGGTGTAGGCTGGGGGCATGACAAACTTGGTATTAGAGCCTAGAGTTCAAGAGTCCTAGGGAGCCTATGAAGCCGTGTCTGTAGATTCCTAGTTATCGGTGTGAAGAGCGCCACATCTATAATTTAGAGGCTGTAACATTTACGAAATTTTCTCACTTCTTTAACACACTTTTTGTGCGTTAGAGTTTGATCTCTAAAAAGTTTCCTTCTAATTCATGCTTGCGCGAGTTTCCAGATACTCATGCCTCCACGAAGAGCAGTCAGAGGTCGTCCTGCTAGGAGAAATGTCGAGGAAAAAGGGGTACCTAATGCCCTAGAAGTGCAACCCCAAAGATAGGTCAACAAGGTTGAATTTTGTGAAGCTATCCCGAGGTTAAGTCAAGTTGCGACCTATCAAGTTGGACAGAGAGATAATCGATAGGAATTGGTTGATACTTCAAGGATCCGTGAGCTTTTAAGGATCAACCCACCAAGCTTCACAGGTTCAAGTGTCACTGAGGATCCGAAGAACTTCATTGAGGAGCTGAAAAGGGTATTTGATGTGATGCATGGTACTGATGCGGAGAGGGTGGAACTAGATGCATACCAAATGAAGGGTGTTACTAGAATCTAGTTCGACCAATGGAAAAAGAATAGGGCAGAGGATGCGACAATAGTGAGTTGGGTTGTGTTTGAGAGTGCTATCATGGGGCGTTTCTTTCCCCCTGAATTGCAAGAGGCAAAGATAAGAGAGTTTCTCACCCTTAATCCAAAGTCTATGAGTGCTTATGAGTCAATCTGAAGTTCACACAACTTTCCCACTATGCTCCAGAGATGGTTGCTGACATGAGGAGCAGGATGAGTTTATTTGTTGCTGGGTTGTCTCGTCAGTCAAGCAAGGAAGGCAAGGTAGCTATGCTGATAGGGGATATAGACCTAACAAAGCTTAGGATCCATGTACAACAAGTTGAGAAGGATAAGTTGAAGGATAGAGAAGAGTTTAAGAATAAGAGGGCTAAGACATCAAGGAACGAGTTCAGGCAGCAAAAGAGTAGTGCGAACCGGTCTTCCTTCCAACAGAAATAGAAGGGACCTGCCCCATCATCTGCTAGTGCACATGCACCTAGGAATAAAAGTGAGTAGAATTCCCAAAGTTTCAGAGATAAACCTGCCTATTCTCAAGGCAGTATTGCACAAAGGGGTAGTAAGCCTCCTGCATGTACTAAGTGTCGTAGGAACCACTCATAGATGTGTCGTGATGGCTCCACTGGTTGTTTCAAGTGTGGTTAGAATGGTCATTTTATGAGGGAGTGTCCTGAGAACAGGCAGAGTAATGATAATGACAGTAATAAAACCCAGTCTTCTTCAGTTGCTTCACCAGACAGAGTTGCACCTAGAGGAGCTACTTCAGGTACTGGCGGAGGAACATATCGCTTGTATGCTATCAATAGTCACCAAGAGTAAGAGGATTCGCCAGATGTTGTCACTGGTATGATCCAAGTCTTTGACTTTACTGTTTATGCTTTTCTAGATCCAGGAGCCAGTTTATCCAATGTAACTCCTTATGTTTCTATGAATTTAGATGTTATTCCTAAACAATTTAGTGAACCATTCAGTGTTTCTACACATGTTGGTGATTCTATTCTAGCAGAAAGAGTTTATCGAGATTGTTCCATTTTTGTCAATCACAAGAGTACCATGGTAGATTTTGATGTCATTCTAGGTATGGACTAACTTCATGCCTGTTATGCCTCAGTTGATTGTAGAACTCGAGTAGTCAAGTTTTAGTTTCCAAATTAGCCAGTCTTAGAGTGGAAAAGTAGTTCAGCAGTGCCTAAGGGTCGTTTCATTTCATACCTTAAGGCAAGGAAGTTAGTTTCTAAGGGGTGTGTCTATCACTTAGTCCCAGTTAATGAATCTAGTGTTGAGATACGTCATATTCAGTTAGTTTCAGTAGTAAGAGAGTTCCTAGTCTTTCTAGATGATCTTCCTATATATATTTCACCATATAGAATAGACCTTCTTCCAGATACTTATCATATATATATTCTGCCATATAGAATGGCACCAGCAGAGTTAAAGGAGTTGAAGAAGCAGTTGAAAGTAAGGGAATGTGATATTCCAAAGAAAACATTTTGGACCCGTTAAGGTCATAATGACCTTCTAGTCATGTCGTTAGGTTTGACTAATGCACCAGCAGCATTCATGGACCTTATGAATAGAGTCTTGAAACCTTATTTAGATATGTTTGTTATAGTCTTCATTGATGACATACTAATTTATTCAAGGAATGAAGAAAATCATGCTAGCCATCTCAGAATAGTTCTTCAGACTTTGAAAGGTAGGAAGTTGTATGCTAAGTTCTCTAAGTGTGAGTTTTGGCTTGAGTCTGTGGCATTCTTGGGCCACATAGTTTTCGGTGATGGAATTAGAGTTGACACTTAAAAGATAGAGGCAGTGCAGAACTGGCCTAGACCCACATCTCCAATGGATATTAGGAGTTTCTTGGGGTTGGCTGACTATTATAGAAGGTTCGTCGAAGGGTTCTCATCTATTTCGTCTCCTTTGACCAAGTTGACTCAGAAGACAGTGAAGTTTCAATGGTTTGAAGCTTGTGAGAAAAGCTTTCATGAACTGAAAAAGAGGTTAACTACTGCCCCAGTTTTGACCTTACCGGAAGGTACTCATGGTTTTTTGGTGTATAGTGATACATCTAGAGTTGTCTTGGGTTGTGTATTAACTCAGAATGACAAAGTTATAGCTTATGCCTCCCAACAGTTGAAAGTTCATGAGAAGAACAATCCAACACATGACTTAGAGTTGGTTGCCGTATTATTTTCTTTGAAAATATGGCGTCATTATATTTATGGTGTGCATGTGGATGTGTTCACCGATCATAAGAGCCTTCAGTATGTATTTAGTCAGAAAGAGCTTAATCTCAGACAAAGGAGATGGCTAGAATTACTCAAGGGTTATGACATGAGTATTCTTTACCACCCAGGTAAGGCTAATGTTGTTGATGATGCCTTAAGCAGATTGTCTATGGGTAGTACCACCCATGATGAGGAAGATAAGAAAAAGTTAGCAAAATATATGCATAGACTTGCACGATTATGAGTTTTACTAGTGGATTCCACAGAAGAAGGAGTGGTGGTGATCAATGGGACTGAATCATCATTAGTGTCAAAAGTAAAAGGAAAGCACGACTAAGATCCTTTATTGCTTGAATTAAAGTCAAGTGTTCATAAGCAAAAAGTGATGGCTTTTGAACAAGGGAGAGATAGTGTTTTGAGGTATCTAGGGGGATTGTGTGCTTGGGTGTACTTGAAAGTTTCACCCATGAAGGGTGTAAGAAGGGGAAACTTAGTCCCCAGTATGTTGGTCCTTACAGAATTTCCAAAAGGATTGGCAAGGTAGCTTATGAATTGGAGTTACCACAAGAGTTATCAACGGTTCATCCAGTATTCCATGTCTCCATGTTGGAGGAGTGCATGGGAGATCCTTCACTTACCATACCAACCAAAGATATTGGTATCAAGGATAGCTTGTCTTATGAGGAGATTCATGTTCAGATTCTAGATTGCCAAGTTCACAAGTTGAGAACAAAATACGTAGCATCAGTCAAAATTATTTGGAGGAACCAATTTGTTGAGGAAACTACTTGGAAAGCTGAGGAACATATGAAAAAGAGATATCCACATCTCTTTGAGTCCGGAGAAAATGCAGACCAAGGTACTAATTCTCTTTTTAATACTCTTTAAATTATAAGTTAGCATGTTGTAATTGCTTTGCTTGTTGGGTGTTTGAACTTGATGTTACCACCCTTAGCCTAGTAAGAGTAATCTCATTCTAGGACAAATTTTCCCAAGCGGGAGATATTTTAACATCTCACAATTTGAAATAGCTAGGAAGAAGCTAAGAATTGGAAATAGTCATTTTTGGAAAGAATTGAAAATTTGAAAATTTGTTTAGGTTAGGAAAAGTGAGTTTTTAGTCAACTTTAAACGGCCATAACTCCTATATCAGGATGATTTAGGTGTAATTCCAGATATTTTTGGAAATCTGTTGGAATAATCTTTCCAACGCCGCCGAGTTTGCGTGATTCCGAGTTCGTATGAGTAATTTATGCACTTTGGAAGTTGGGCTGTTGGATTAAGGAAAGTCCAAATCCGGATTTTTGAACGGTAGTTTGGTCTTTTCCTTACCCTTTTATTTTAATTCATTTTTGGTAATTACTTAGGGGTCAAAATTGAACTTAGTCAGTTTACGCTTTTGGGAAAAGAGTTAGGGTTTTGAGAGAAGAGAAAAGAAGAGGAGAAAAGAGGAGAAAGGAAAAGAACGTTTAAGATTTGTCAAGCTCGTCGAGTTTGGCTTGTGGATTTCGCCGGGGGTGATACCTACAAGGTATGTGAGATCACATAGCATTGGGTTAATTCGCCCATGCAGCAATCATGTTTTATTTCAGCGAATTTAAGTTCTTGAAAGCTTAGAAATTTAGTTCTTGAATGGGTTTGTTGAATTTATATTAGATTGTTGTTTCGTTGAGGAGCCGTTTGATCCTAATCTGTGATTTTAGGTTCTAGTTTGAGTAGAATCTAATGTACTTTGAATATTTAATCGATTCTAAGTGTTGGGTAAAAGAACCCATGGAGTTTAGAGGGTTTCGAGTGAGAAAACGAAGAAGAGATTTCGTCGGATGAAACACGACATCAGTGGCACGTCGCGGAGATGGTTCCCATTTTTGGGAATTTTTGTTTCGCATCGCGGAGCCATCATGGAGTCTTCTGCCTCAAAATTCGTTTTCGAGACTAAATTTTAAAAGCTTCTCCGCTTCGAGGACCCACATTCAAATATTAATTATCAATCTTATCTCATTTATATCTATCTAAAATCATTCCTAAACATCATGACTTCTTCCCAATCACAAATCACAATCCTTGAATCCATAATTCAATTCAAGGACCAGTTAAGAGTCAAGTCAAGATCAGTTAAGACCAAAGTCAAGAGAAGTCAAGAGTCAAGTTATGAGAAGTTCATAAAGTTTTCCAAAAGTCTTTTTTAAACGTTTTAACTTTGTTTTAAGACTTAAGTTTTGAGTTCAGTAAAGAGTAAAGTTGAAGTTATTTTCTTCAAAAGGTATATGGGGATTAAGTATTCCCAAGAGATTTACAATGTTTTCACATTTAAATAAGAACGTAAACTGAGATTTCCAAAGAGCCTTCGGGTTAGTTTTCAGAAAAGAGTAATCTCTTTCTAAATGAAGCAAATGGGAAACTTTGATTTTCCAAGATAGCCTTTGAGCTAAGTTTTTGAGCACTAATCTCAAATCACAGAAAGAAGTATGTTTTTAAAACATAAAGAGCTAGTATCATATTTCGGGAGAAGTATTGAGCACCGATGTGGGGACGAGTTTGAGTTCAGATAACTGACATCTCCATAAACTATGTATCCATCATGGGTAGAAAAGGGTCATAATTTTTAGATGAATCCTTTCCGCATAGACTAGTGGATCCACTTAGTAATTTAGGTCATATACCCCTGGCAGGGTATAGGATGCGCTGGCAGTGTGAGGGAGATCGATGTATCATCACAATAGCTCTTATGTGATGGTTATCGGTTAGAGAAATTCCCACAGCAGTACTTTGTATTTTTATATACATCAGTTTATTTGTATTTTTACATATATCTCAGAGTTATTTGTATCTTTTCATACACACAGAGTTGACATCATTTTTAAAAAACTTTTTTTTATATTGCACTTGTTTTAAACTACTTTATATTGAAATGAGTTCAATTATGTTGAGTTGAGTTGAGTCAGTTAAGTTCTTCAGTTCCTTTTAGATTCTCTTCAAGCCTATGTTGTTTTAGCATTCCAACTCGCATACTCGTACATTCAATGTACTAATGTTAGTTATGCGCAGGTAACCAGGATCAGCATCCAGCGCATTGTTGATCCAGTGAGCTGTTCAAAGTCTGTTGGTGAGCCTCTTTGTATTCCGGAGGATCCCTTTTGTTTACTTTCAGTGTTAGATAGTTCATTAGAATGTCGTGGGCCTGTCCCGACATCCATCTCATTTGTTTTAGAGGCCTCATATATAGTCAGTCAGATGTTAGTTCATTCGTCATCATTTTGTTATTGACTTGTGTTCAGATTTGAGTTGCCATTTTGGCTACGTTAAATGTTTATTTTCAAAACATTATGAGTTCAGTTTGAGACAGTTAAGTTGTTGAGCATTTGAATTCATTTCTTATTGCATATAGTCTTCCATTGAGTAAGTAAGCCAAGCCAAGCCAAGGGTTCGCTTGGGGCTAGCAATGGTTCTTGACTGCCAGTCCCTCCGAGGGTGCAGGCTCGGGGTGTGACAATTATCTTTTCAGTATTTACATTTGAGCACAGTTTACAATATTTCTCAGTTATACCTTGTTTCAGCTTGTATATATTTGTTTAGCTTAGTATCTATATCTTGCATGCTCATTACATTCAAAGTACTGACCCATACTCTGTGCTACATTCTTTCATGATGTAGGTTCAGGTACTCAGCATGCAGACCGCACTTAGATCGATCCTCGATCCGCATTCAGCAGCTTCAGTGGTGAGTCCTCATACTTTGAGGACAATACATATGCTTTCATTTTAGTCTTTACATTTCAGTTTTAGTTTTGTTAGAATTAGCTTGTCCCAGCAACTCGACTCAGTTAGAAGCTTTTCAGACAAAGTAGTGCAATCAGCTTCACTTGTTAAGTTATACTTTGGTTGTTATTAAACTCTTAGTATGTTTTATACATAGCGAATATTTGGGTATTTCTCCATTTTTAGTTATCCATTATTCTAGCTTCCACATAGTATATGTATTATTCAGTTATTCTCAGTACGCTTGGTATACTCCAGACACAGGGTTAGCTTGGGGTCACCCGTAATCTTAGCCTAGGGGCGTGGAGCCTATGTTAGTAGGCAGGTTCATGAGTCAGAAGAGATAGTAATAGTAACCCCGTTCCATACCCAATCCAGCCGTCATTCGAGGACGAATGATCCCAAGGGGGAGATAATGTAACACCCCGGAATTTTTGTGAGCTAAGACTCGAACCTTTCTTCGTTGTGAGTAGGCTTTTAACAAGGAATTTAAAATTTCTTACATTTTAAGGTCAGGTCGGTAGATATAGCACCTTGAGTTCTAAAAAGAATTAAAGAGAATTGATTCAAGTCATTCCTTAGTTCTTTTAAGTTTTGGGTCAACTTCAAACGACCATAACTTTAAGTACAAGGTGATTTAGGAGATCCATAAGATATCAAATGAAAGATCTCTGAGTCTTTTTTCCAAGGCCACTAAGTTTGCTAATTTTTGAACTCGTATGAGGGAGATATACCCTTTTCAAGTTAGGTTGTCCATTTAAGGAAAGTTACCCGAATATAGGAGGGGTATTTTAGTCTTTTCCTTACCCCCACTTATTCTAATCTCCAATTACACCCAATTAAGGGTCTAAACTAATCAGAATCAGTTTCATTCATCCCTAAAATAATTTAGGGTTTTAGAGAGAAGATTCAAGAGGAGAAAAAGTTCAAAGTTTCAAGCGTTCGTTCAAGAAATTCAAGATTTTTCCAAGAATCTATATCTTTGAGGTATGTAATCTTCCATAGTGTTGGGTTTGTTTTCCCACACATAAATCATTAGTTTCTTCTATGGATTTCATCCATGAGATTGAGTATGTTGATAAGCTTGTTGAGTTCTTGATTTTTGTGCTTCGTTCTTTGATAAAGAAGTTCTTGTTAAGTTCTTGAGATGAGAGTTACAAATTTATTGGCTAATATAAGGCTCAAAACAATCATATTTTAATATTTTAATCCATCATTCTCTTCTCTCTCAAACCCTAGGGAAAAACCCTAAGGAAAATTCAAAGTAGAAGACTCCATTCAAGATTCTTTCAATCTTTGTCAAGATTCTTTCAATATTTTTTCAAGATTCTTCTTCAATGTAAGATCCTTCTCCAAGAATTATGAATCACTAATGATAATCATAATTATTTGTCATAGAGTTTCAAGAAACTAATTCAAGAATCTCAAGAAAGGTTTTCTTGATTGTTTACCTTAAAGCTAGGGTTTCAAGACTTCTAATCAAGATTCTTCAAGAACCTTGTTCTTCCAGGTATGTAAAGCTATCATAGTGTTGGACTAGTTCGTCCTCACGCCCTAGATCTACTTTCAGATAAGTAAATGTTTAATCTAGGATTCTTTTCCTAGATTTGAGTATTCTTGAGATAAGTTGATTTTGAGTTCTCGAGTTCATGTTTCATTTAAAAATTCTATTCCTAATTATTATGTTTCTATATAGTTATTGAGATCCTAGAATTTATTTATTCATGTCTATATTTTAGTATGAACCCTATTTTGAGTTATTAATTTTGAAAAGTTTTTTTTAAGCCAACATTTGAGTTCTTAAACAGAGTTTTGAGGAAGTAAGTAGGAAAATGAGAAGAGTCATATACATGTGTTCATATTTTTATGTCGGCCCTTGAGTCAAGTCGTTCATGCCTATAAATTCCGCATGAACTCCATAACTTGTTTTTCTTTGAGAGGAATAGTTTTTTCAAGTTTTAAGTCTTGCGTATTGAGTTCCTAATCATTTTGGGATGATATTCTTAATAATGGGACTACTAAATGTTACCCATGAAGGTCCTTGAGTTGAGTAGTTCATGCCCATAATTTAGCATGAACCCTATGAGTTGAGCAATCTTGAGATGAGAAGTATCATTTAGTCCTTGAGTTGAGTAGTATCATTTAGTCCTTGAGTTGAGTAGTTCTTTCCATAATTCCGCATGAACCCTATGAGTCAAGCAGTCTTGAGATGAGAAGTATCATTTAGTCCTTGAGTTGAGTAGTTCATGCTCATAATTCCGCATGAACCCTCTGAGTTGAGCATTCTTGAGATGAGTAGTATCATTTACTCTTTGAGTTTTAGAGTTTTTCAGTTCCAAGTATTGAGTTCTATGCATGGTTATTGAAAATCTTGAATTGAGTCATTCACATCCATAATTTGGCATGAACCCTATTTTAAAAAGTCTTTTTACAAATTGTTTTAAAACTTGTTTTAAATACTTGAGCACTAAGTTGAGGAAGAGTAGAGCTGAGTTCATTTTCTTTAAAATAATATATAGGATTTACGTATTGCCACGAGTAAATGTTTTTACATTTAAGATGAGAAGAAAATGAGATTTCCAAAAGAGTTTTGAGCAGTTTAAGTACCATATCTTTTAAGAGAAAGATTTTTTAGTAATAATATGAAAACACAGAATGAGTTATGTATTTAAACATATGAGCTAGTTATATTTTGGGAGTAGTATTGAGCACTGATATGTGCAGAGTTCAAACAACTCACAGCTCCCATAAATCATGTAGCCAACGTGGGTAGAAAGGGTCATACTTTTTACATGATTCCTTAATACTTTTTAGAATAGACTAGTGGATTCACTTAGTAGTAGGTTCTGTACTCCGGCAAAGTATAGGACAATTCTGGCAACGTGGGCTAGACGTTGTATCATCACATAGGTCATAGTGATGGTTGTTGGGTAGATAATCTCCCACAGAGTTATATTGTATTTTTATATACAAACTGAGTTATTATTGTACTCTTTAATACATTGAGTTTCTATCTGCTGTTTTAAAAGCTTTCCATAAATTGCGTCTTTTATTATTGCTTTATCTTGAGTTGAGTACCCAGAGTTGAGTTGAACTATATTTCACAGAGTTGAGTATGTTATTGTTGAGTTGAGCCCTATTTCTCTAAGTTGAGCTGAGCTATGATTCACTGAGTTGAGTATCTTATTATTGAGTTGAGACCCATTTTCTCTAAGTTGAGTTGAACTATGTTTCCTTGAGTTGAGTTGAGTTGAGTGAGTTGAGAAGAGGTAAGTATGTTTCATTTCTATCAGCTCAAGCTTATATTTATGCTTTAGAATCCCCCTTACATGCTCGTACATTTTATGTACTGAGCCATTTGGCCTGCATCATTTCATGATGCAGATACATGTATTCAGGAACATAAATAGGCATTTCGTTGAGGTCACGTGATATTCTAGTCAGTTTTGGTGAGCCTTCTTATATTCTGGAGGACTTTACCTTTATCTTACAATTAGTAGTTTTAAGAGGTCGTGGGTCTTGTTCCGATATCCTTCTGTATTAGTTGAGGATTCATAGATAGACTGAGTTGAGACGTTTCTATATTTACTTTAATTTTGAGTATTGTACAGACTTTTAAAAAGGTTGAGTATTTGAGTTATTGAATTTAATTTAGTTTTTAAGCTTTTATATGCTTGAGTTAGTCTTTCTCTTGTAGCCAGCCACGATGAGGGCCAACAATGGTTGTCGAGTGTCAGGCACGTCCAAGGTGTAGGCTCGGGTCGTCACACTACATTTTTAAATATTCACCCAATTTTCAATGTTTCTATGTTTCCATTTTCAGGTATGTTCCTATTAGTCTCATTTTCTCCTATATGATTCGGTTTAGTTAGATGACATTTTGACCTTGTTTGGAGGAGCCCATTGCCATTCTAGACAAAGATATGTGGCGGTTGCATTTGACAATCATTCTTGTGGTTAAAGTATGTTGGAGGAATCATCTAGTATAGAAAGCTACCTAATAGACCGAGCATGAGATGCGAGAAAAGGTTGCCCACTTGTTTGAGCCTTCAGCTACTTCTTAACTCTTACTTTTGTAGATGTAGTCCCTTTTAATATTTGATGTTGTAATGACTCTATAGGTCATTTATATTTTATTTCCCTATTTTTTTCACTTAGACTTTTCCTATAGCGACCCCAAGTCATTTATGACTTGTTTGGACTAATAGTTCGATCACTTATTCTTTTTTTAGATTCCGTGCAGGTTTATGTATTTTGGGAGCTACTGAAACTTGAACATTTAACTTTAGTAAAAAGTGTAGGAAATCAACCTCAAAATGCAATTCTAATGGTTCGATCAACTCCGAAACATCAAGTTTTTTCTAGAAAGACCTTCCGTGCAGATCCAAGGCATCTGAGCCAATCTGAACCCCTTAGTGAAATTTGACTTATAATAGAGCTTAGGTGTGAAATCAACTTTTCATTGAGAAGACCTTGTTCGGAAGTTTTGATGGCTCCGTTGAGTCTGGAATATTAAATTTAGGGTAGCATATTTCGTTTGCGCACATAGGGTTTAAAATTAATCCTGAGTACCCAATCAGGGATTTTTAACATAGCCAAAACTAGCTCATGTGCATCAGTAGATACATGAAATATTTGTCCTTCGCATTCGCAGACTTTAGGCCATGTCTACGGATTCCATGGAATATGTTCTTCAATATCACGAAGGCCTACTTGGTTTCCTTCAGCATTCGCTTATTCTAGGCCATTTTTATGGAAGTTAGTGAAATGGCCCTCCGGGTTTGCAGGCTAGACACCACAATCGTGAGGTCTTAGGGACCAAATCTTCAGGATCGTGGAAAGTCCCCCATTTTTATGGTAGCCAATTTTGTCTATTGACGTGAACCAACTCTACTCCAATTCTTCATTTGGTGATATCTTAAGTTCTAGGAGGACAATTTGGGTGATTACAAATCCGGTATGTTCGAAAAGGTTGTGGTTATGCTTTTGAGTGCTCGGGGGTTGTTAGGGACTTCTTGTTTGAGGTAAAATCTACTCTATTGGGGCTGCCAGGCTTCTTGATTGTGCTTAAATAGTGATTTTATTTCATGTTAATGTTGTGTTGTTCCGAGCCCAAAATGGTGTCCCCAGAATGGTGTCCCATTTTACGATACAAGTTTATGGAACTAAAATGAACCTTTTGACTAGTCAATTTTTGGAATTCTAGCACGATTCATCTGTTTTGACTGAAGTTTTGGTCAGTCTCCAGTTATTGCAATTTTGGTGTCTAAACAACTGTCTTAATGTTCTGATCTTATCTTTGATAGCGATGAAGCATTTAGAGGTTGTACGGTAGGGAAAAGCTATGGATTTGTGAATTTAAAGCACCCACCGTAACACCCCAGAAACTGGTATGCTAAACTAAAGCTTTACGGGATAGTTCTAGAGTTTGATGTGAGGGTTAGAATCATAAATTTGACTTCCTTTACTTAGAGCAAAGGTCTGAGCATTAAGGCGTCAAGGTACGACCCCCCCAAGGACCAACCAAGGGTCCTTGAGTGGGGACCCAAAATAGTCCCTAAAAGCTACCCAAAAAGGCCACTTACGGTTGGGACTCACGCCCCGTAGGTGGACCCACGCCCTGTGGGAAAGGGTCGTAGGTCAAGGTCCCTAAAATAGACCCCCAGTACCCCATCCACAAAGGAGCAGTACCATACGTACACCTACCCACGTTTTGTGGGTCGGGGTCTCGTGGGTGGGGCAGTTTTGAAGTTTAGTTGATTTAAGTTAGGGGATTAAGGGAAGGTTCTAGAATTAGTTAGGGGTTAAGTGGGGTCATTTTATTATTAGTTAGTACACCTATATAAACCTATTAGACCCTTAATTAGATGGTTCCAAATCATTATTTAATATTCACCAAAGAACCCAACTCCCTCCCATATATTTTTCTCTCTAGAAGTAAAGAAGAATAAGAATAAAGAGAAGAAGAATAAGAAGAAGAAGAAGAAGAAGAAGAAGAAGAAGAAGAAAAGTAATCTAGGTCAAAATTATCCATTGATGCAAGCTTGGTGAGGGTTTTATATCCAATGTATGTTAGATTATTCATATATGGATTCTTCCATCCATAGAGCCCCCTAGATTTCCCCCAAATTGTAAAGATAAACCCCAGTCTAAGCTAAGGTTTCTTCCTATGTAGTAGGTAGTGTTGGGTATGATTCCAATTGAGTGGATAGTACTTGTTTATGATTGATTTAGTATTGATTCATAATATTATGATGATATTACATGTTTTCAATGTTTAACCGTAATCTAATTGATGAAATCAAGTAATGTGAGATTATACCTTGTGAAGTGAAATTGAGGATTCAAAGGTGATCTTCTAGAATTGATGATATGTATAGTAATTGTTCAAAAATATAAGTATGTGAACATGAATTGAATTAGAAAAATATACATATGTTGGATCTTGACTAATAATGAAGGAGGTAGAGCCTTTATGATGAATTATGGCTAGAATTGCCTAAGAATAATGCTAGTGACTAGCATGTCTTGTGATCTAGACTTGTATGATGATTGTAGGAAGTAAAGCTTTGAGAGTAGGGCTTGAAATCATGAATGTTGATCACTAGGTCTTTGAGAGTAAAGATAATTTGATGAACTATGGATTCTAAGGCTTTGAGAGTAAAATCTTTATGAGCATAGAAGGCTAATGAATAGAATTGTTATGAAAGATCTTTACCTACCTAACCCACCTTATGAATGATCGATGGTAGGAAGTTATAGAATCACTTGAGGTATGATAGAATCCATGTCTAATGTTGTAATTCTAGATGTGTTGATTTTATATGAAAGGCTCTTTCACATAGAATAATTCTAGGTTGAAAGGCTATTCTCAACAAAAATGAATCAAAGCATGTTAGACTAGAATATCTTGAAGTTGTGACATATGATCCCTTCATGTGTAGTTTGTCTTGGTAAGGTAAGACCAAGCTAGGTAGCTTGAGTTAGGAGTTCTCATGGTAGCTTAGGATTGAGGAACCATACTCTCCTAAGGGTAGCTTGAATTAGAATTTGTAGGGTTCTTTCATGGTAGCTTGAGTTAGTGATAGTCATGGTAGCCTAGGATTAAGGACACATACTCTCCTAAGGGTAGCTTGAATTAGAATTTCTAGAATGACTTCATGGTAGCATGACTTGGTTACGCCAAGACCATTTCATGGTAGCTTAGGATTGAGGACATACACTCTCCTAAGGGTAGCTTAGGATTGAGAAATCATACTCTTTTAAGGGTAGCTTATGATTGAGAAATCATACTCTCCTAAGGGTAGCTTAGGATTGAGGACATATACTATCCTAAGGGTAGCTTAGGATTGAGAAATCATACTTTCCTAAGGGTATCTTGCATTAGCATAATAGTTTGCTTGTAAGGGTAGCATGACTTAGCTGGTCTAAGACTATTTCATGGTAGCTAGGATGGAACACTTGTACCCTTCCTAGAATAGCTTGGACTTGCATGGCTAATATGTCTTCTATGGTAGCTAGGTCTAGCCTAATAGGATGATATTCGTTGGTAGTCTAGAATGATAAAAAGTAATAATTGAGTATGATAGCCTAAAGTACTACTTGGTGTGAATGGTATTATGGGATGTCATTCATGCAATGCGCAAGTATGACTTTAAGCTACTTATGAAGTGTTCTCTTATATGATGCATGTTTAGCTTGGGTTGTTGCTATAGTTTCCTTCAATGATATGATTGACTAAAGGTGATAGTTTCCTTGTTATATGAAGTAAGCAAAGTGATCTTAGGCATATTTATATGCGTAGAAGTCTAATAATGCCCGTATTTAATTCTAAGTTTGAATTCAACGTGTGTTTGTTTATAGTCTTATCGAGTCTTTTAATTGTTTATGAGCTAACCAACATGATTAGTTGTGTAGGTGAGCTTAATTGGAGAAACGAGCATGAAAATGGACAATGGGGAACACAAAAGATCCGAGTCGAAAGGAAGCAAGGAAGAAGATTGAAGAAATGTCATTCAAGGCATCTCCGTATCCTCTTCGCATCGCAGAGAGGATTTATAATTTAGCTCGTGAAATAAAACTCCAGGAAGAGCACTATGTGCCCTCTCCGCATCGTAGAGAGGGAGTCTTAAATTAATTCACAATATTTGAATTTAGGCACGGTGGTCCGTGTAGCTGCCACGTCGCGGAGATGAGTAAATGCATTCGAATGGAAATTTGAAGACTGCTCGGCGTCGTGCCCCTATGTTCCAGTTTTGGCCATTTAGACGTTTAGTATAAATAGGCTAATACTTTATTTTATTAAAACATTCTTTTTTTGGGTTTTGAAGAATGACGACTTGGAGAACTTTCTCATCATTTTTAGGGTTTTTTCCTAAACTCTTTTACTTACAATATTTTTATGTTTATTAAACATTGTTTGATCGAATCTATTGCTATGAGTAGCTAAATACCTTACTTCTAGGGTTGTGGCTATAGGATCATTGTAATTCATTAATTTTTTCATTGGGTTAATATCAATTATCATATGAATCTTTCTTATCTTCTTATTTTTCGTATTTCATGACTAATCACCATTGAAATAAACACATTGTCCAAATTGAACTCGGGAGAGGAATAAGAGGATAGAACGTGGGGCTTAAGGAGCATGATTTTCTCTTAATAACTAGGGTTAATTTGTATCTAGGATAGGGATATACCTAGAAACCATGCTTGGTCACTATACATGAAGAAATTGTAATGCTCAGTACTTGATCCAGCCTATCCCAACTCAATGATGTAGTTAGGTTGTCATTTATCGTAGGGCGATTAGAGGTCGGGAGACCATGATCATACATTTTAACTTGTGATTCATTGATTCGATAGTTGATAAATACCCATTAAAATGATATTTATTGTATGAATTCTGATAAGAGCTGCAGCCCTGGACTTTACCCAATCGTTGTTTTAACCCTTGAAATTGAATCGCGTTTGTTACATTTTGTTTAATTGTTAGAATTATAAACTAAATCACTTTTGGAATCTTGATAACACTTGTGCTTAGCTGAAATTTAGAGAAATTAAGTGATTCTTCACACTAAGTCCCTGTGGGTACGATACCTGGCTCTTTGTAAGAGCCACTTTAATACTTGAACGACCACGTGCACTTGCATGCGCGATTTGGGTTCAACAAGTTTTTGGCGCCGCTGCCGGGGACTTTAGAATTAGGAATTATTTGATTTTTTTAATTTCTGAAGTTAAAAAACCAAGTATTGACAACTTGATCTTAGCAATTCATTGTTGCAGGTTGTTCTGAAATTTCAAACTAGACGATCAAGGATTGGTATCGCCTCTAGCTGAATCGGAAAGATTTGCTCACTACTGGAGAAGGCAAAGAGGACTCACTTAACCAGTCCCTCTTGTTGCTAGTGAACCAACATCTCCAGTAGCAAGAGTTGTGCAAGAGGAACCTGTAGTAATGGCTGAGATGAAGGTTAGAGATGTGGCAATCCCATGTACCACCAATGTGACATCATGCATTCTGAAACCTACAGCTGGTGGAAGGTTTAAACTGAAGCAAATTATGGTGCAACTATTGCACACTAATGGGCAGTTCACTGGTCTGTCGCACTAGGATCCAATAGTTCACATCCAAAACTTCCTCGAGATCAGTGATACTTACACTCCAACTGGAGTAAACGAGGATTATGTGAGGCTCACTTTATTCCCCTTATCTTTGCTTGGTGAAGCAAAAATATGGTTAAACTCAGAGCCTGCAAACTCAATTACCACCTCGAATGACCTAGAATAGAAGTTCCTCATTAGAGTTTTTCCATTTGGAAAAATAGCTAAGTTGAGGAGTGACATCCTAAGTTTTAGACAGAAAGGAGGAGAGAACTTGTACCAAGTTTGGGACAGGTTAAAACCGATGTTGATGTATTGTCCACATCATCATCAATCTAATGAGGTTTTGGTCCATACCTTCATTAAAGGATTGGAGCCTAAGACCAAAATTCTACTTGATTCAGCTGCAGGTGGTCAGGCTTTGGAGAAGACATATGCTGAGCTATTCACCTTGCTGAACATGATCTCACATTGTAACCCCGAATGGAATGGTGGAGGGGTGAAACATGTTGTAACAGCCCTCAAAATGAAATAGGATAAAGTAGAGCCTCACATGGGTTTTATGCATTAATAACTTGTTAAAATAATGAGGAATACCCTTTTAAGTCAGTTTTAAAGAGTTTGGAAGTCAAACATCAAGGGACGACCAAGACGTTCGGAAACTAGTCTTTTACGTGTTGGGGTGTTCTAGTATGTTGTTCATGTTGTTATGTGTTGTTTGGAGTCTAAAATCAGTAGAGGTGACCCTAGTGTCTTAATAAATGTTTTTAGGGTCAAAACGTTTGAATACGACTCCCCGGAACCACCCTAAGGGTCCCCGAGGAGGACCCCAATCCTTGGCCAAACAAGCTGCCAAGACAGCTTGCAAGTTGTGCTTGGAGGGAGCATGTCCACGTCACGGACTAGCTCCACCAAGGGCCCAAAAGTGGCTCCACGTTGCGGACATGTCGCAAACTCTACAGTCTCAGAATTTAATTTCTAGAAACTTGCGGGAACACCTCCGTGTCGCGAACTTGATCCCCGAAAAAATCTGCAGAAATAAAACTGAAGTTTGACCTGTTTAAATGGTCCAACTAAGTGAAGGGTAGTTTAGGTAGTTTGGAGAATTATTATAAATGGTTATTATACCTATTTTAGGGTATTTTAGTTGGGTTAAACCCCAAAACCTAGAATTAGGCCCCATTCTTCAATTGACCCTTCCCTATCAAAAATAGATTCTCTCAAAACTCCATTGAAAACCTTGATGAAGCTCAAGCTAGAAGATGGGTTTTCAACTGATTTATTCTTCAATTTCGTGGGTCTTCAATAATTAAGGAATGGCAACTCTTGATTCTTGAATAACCTCTCATTCAAGGGGTTCTATCAAAGATTTTCAAAAGTGATTCAACGACCCAAATTCCTAATTTTCAATCTAAACATGGGTCCTTTGTCAAACGATTTTCGAAAACATTCTATTGATGAATTGATGTGGAATTAAGGTTTTAAAGATGATTTTAACGGAATTCTTGAAGAACCCATGATTCCCTAATTCTATAAAATTGGTCTAGGAGGTGGGTCTTTATGAATATGATTTCTTTTGGTGAAATTATGTTTAGATTAGATTTTATTGATGTTTCTTATGTATATCTATACTTATTCATGTTGAATTTTTGGTATATTGATGAGTTGAGATTTATGGCCTTGTGGGCAAAGTTATGGGTTGCTCCATTTGTTTATAGAATTGTACTTAGATTATGTTTATTTTATTGAATTAGAGTGTTGATTCCTATTGCTATCTCTGTCAATTGATTATGAATTGTTGAGTATTGATCCATGGTGATCATGGCTTGGAGAATTGGTAAGTTGACCTAACTTCTAGTCTATAGCATGAGAATTGATGTTGTATGGTTTGACCCACTTATGGTGGCGGTGTTTACTCCTTGTCTATATATGCATGTTGAGATCATGTCCTTGAAGGCAATAGATGTGAAGTGAATTGATGATTATGATGCATATGTTTATGAAGTTGTGCTATGA
>JAJOOS010000426.1:0-78981 GCA_029582725.1 Solanum chiquidenum
ATAAATCTGGAGTTTAGTATTCCACAAAATAAATAAATTATCAAAGGGATGTGCTATAGTTAAACATTCCGGTCAAATTCATTTGTTTCAAAATTAGTTTGAATGTATCTTTAATTAAATGCTTACTATTAATTGAAGATTTTGTGATATTATAAAATTTTATGTAGATAAAAAGAACAAATATATGTGATGGTGAAAAAAGGTCTACTCCATTGGCACACCCTTTTGTGAGTAGCAGCCATTAGTATTTATAGGGAGTTTTCCCACTGAGCAGTCTCTTTCTTCCCCCCACAACAACAACTCAAGGTCCAATAAGGGGGGAAGCAGACTGAAGTCTCTCTTCCCCACCTTCCCCTTTTTGCCTTGCCATCAACAGCTGTTCACAGTAAGACCCCCTTTTGTATCTTTGTATGTATCACAGACACCATCAAAGTTTGTTTCTTGACTAAAGATTTTATTGTAGAATTGGTTTCTTAGATGAATTTGGAGAATAGAATACCCCCTGGGAGTTACTTCCAGTACTCTCCAACTGGAATCCATGGTCCACTTCAGAGGTCATCTTCTCTTACAGATCGTGAAAGGTCAAATCTTGATTCTTGTTTCAGTAATTATATTCTTGTTTTCAATCAGTTTTCGTTAGTTACTGCTTTCTTGGAATGTTGGGTCTGGATCTGTTTTGTTGGTTTCTTGGTTTTCTTGGATGTCTTCTTCTGTTAATTGTCTCTATAGGCATCTTGAGTCAACAAAACCTTGATAATATCGTCTACATGATTGTTGAATATTGGCTTCTAGTTGTTCTTACATGTGGTGACACTTAAGGATCCTTTTCTGTGGTACAAGATCCAAGATTTTAAGGCAGTGGTTGCAGGGTGCCACTGAACCCACACTTATTTTAATAATTGGTTCAAACTTTATGTGAATATATAATTGTAATTTACTTCAAGATGAAAGCAGTGGTTGTGCCTGCATCTACTACCTTCAACACGCATCAGGCCTTAACCAGGTGGATTCAAATATATTACTGTGCCACTTTCCCTATACTCAATTAGACTCTAGGCTTGACTGATCACTTGACTCAGGTTCTTTTTGTTGTTGACTCAAGGTTTTCTTGGTTGTGTCATGAAAATCGGGTTGAGTAGTTGAGTTTTCTCAATTGAATAGGACATATCCTGATGATAACTACTCTTTATTTGATTTAAGTTTATTGAAGTTCTCGTTTACCAAGGAAAATTTCTCGGTGTCAAGCTGATTTTCTCAGTAACCTCATGTACAAGGTCAAGTAATGTTTGTCGTAAGATTGTTGTATGTTTAGCCACGAGTTAAGTTCATCTTTGCTGCCTGCTAGCATTACACTGGACTCTCTATTTCAAGCAGTCAATTTTTATAAATAATTGAAATAGAGTATACCCTATTGCCATTACTTTCTGTGTCAATTCTAGATACATCTCTCCTTATTAATATGTGATTTGGCTGCTTGCGAAATGACAGATATTTGGCAGAGTTATTGGGGGAGAGGCAAAAATTGGGGCCATTCATGCAGATACTTCCTATATGCAGTAGACTTCTAAACCAAGGTAGTAAATCGTAGCCACAAGAACTTTTTATAGTAGTTCTGGATATCTTTATGTTGGAGCAGAAGTTTCTTTCTTCTGTTGAAAGCTTTTTGAATGTTTTATCCAACAAATTGTTGAATTTTTTGATGACGATAGCCTGAATAGTTCATGTAAAATAAAAGAGGTAAAAGACTGCATAGTTCCAATACCAGTCGCGGGCGGGCTTATCCTGTGTACGAAGTGCTTCTGGCTGGTGCAGGTGAGTGGCGATTGGGCATATACTGTTCGCAAATATTCCTATACCGTTTCTGCAAAGAGGCAGTTTCCACCTTTGAACATGTATCTACAAGTTACGAGAGGAGCAACTCTACCGTTGCGCCAAGGCTTGCTCTCATAGTCAGAACACTCTTGGAAAATTTGACGTGTTGCTACACAAGATTCCAAGTGAGTAGAGGGTCTTAAGAGTTATTATTTCTTTTTTCCGTTCCCCACTTCTCCACCGACCAGCATGAAAGAAGAAATTTATATAACCCCAAAAAGTAAAAGTAAGAGTCTCCGTTACACCTTTCTTCAGTCTAACCTAGATATAAGTTTAACTTCCAGCAATTGCATGTTCAGCTGCTACACATCATAGTCGATGTTCCTTTTTTGTACACACATGCTTAATAGCCCACATGGAGAAGGATTTACGGTCGAAGTATATAAAGTTTTAATAATATAACGGCACAGATTGCACTCTTTCGTGCTTTCTGATCTTCCAAATGTAAAGAACACGTAATTCAAGTACTTTGGAGTTGAATAATTTGATGACAAAGATGAAAACATTTGTCGTTTCTGGAATGGGTTTTTTGTCAACAACCAATAATCTCAAAACAATAAATGGCGAAGAAAGTTCTCCTGATATGCTTAAATTGTTGACTTTGATGGTAGAATCATTAATAGATGTTATTTTGTTAAGTTTAGGGTCTTTTATTGTCTTGATCAGACTGTCTTATGCAACTGCTGTGATAGAATTGAGTTTTCTTTTGAATGTCTGAATATGAACGAACGTAAGAATGCCCACATGTTTGTTTTGTGGTCCGTAATCTTACCCCGTTACACATGACGCCTTATTGGATGTCCAATTATTCTGACTGCTCAGTCATTTATGGAAAATTTTAAGTGGCATGATTTTTGTGATAAAATGAAGGTGGTAAAGTGCAAGTTGGAGGTTTGTAAGCCTATGATTGGGCGGTGAAATCTTAATAGGCTAGGAATGATTTACTTATCAAGAGGAAAAAAAAGAAGCTAAGGGCTGTTTTGTATTAATTTGGGGTTTTTGATTTGTATGGAAACAAAACAAACAATCATGATTTATTGGTGCTACAAATGATACTTTGCAAAGAGGGAGAATACTGAGACATAAATAAAGAATATACTGTTCTGGGAGTCCTTTGTAATCTCCGGGTACACTGCTCTAAGTTTAATCTTTATTAATTATTATGCACTAAATTAGCTAGAAAAGCTTCACCAAAGAGAATCAGAGTGTCCAAATCTATTGAATTCAAAGAAACCGTCAATTTTTCGTTACTTCTCTTATTTCCTATTTTTAGAGGTTCTAATATAGGAATATAAGGCAACTTCTATTGGTTGACTTCTGAGACTGGGAGGATTCTAAAATCTAAACTAAGATGTGGACACTATCATCTAATTAACTAAAGAATCAGTAAGTGGAATAGGAAAGAATTATTTACGAAATGCTAAGTTACCAAACAGAAGTCTCTAAGTAGCTTTTCTGGATGCAACATTAATAAGTGTAGAAATTCAAATCTACAAATCATAGAATTTGGTTCAAAGCCTGACCTGGACAAGTGTCTGATTACCACTTTCTTCCACTTGTCTTCGGCATCATTATATAGTCCTGGAATAATGGACTTTTTGCATCAATACAAAGTTTGATGTCGAATTCAACCCTGTAGCTTAATAATTTGCTCTCTGACTCGTGCGTTTAACAGTGGATGACGCTTGGGACGGTAGTTCTAGGGAAAATGATTCATTTGGGCTCTCTTTGCATGTTATTTTTTCAAACTTAAAATATGGGTAACATTATTATGTGTTCAAAAGGGATGAAGGTGAATTTGGTTAAAATGAAGCTAAAATGGTGTCTTATGGATAGCTTGGTGAATCCACCACTGGACAGTCTTCGCTGAAATCTTGTGAAAGGTAAATTGAGGGAAGCATTCAATTAAGTGACTGAATAAGGTTTTGGATTTCTTACTTCTGCAGAAATCATGCGAGCAACAGCTTTGTTGACAAATCAGTTCGTGGATCAGGAAAGGATGGGACAAGAGAGTCCACATAGGTCAGTCAGTCAACATATGAATGGAGGTCAGATAAATATGGGGGCATGGAGTGCAATGCAAACTGAGGTATGATAAACTTCTATACTTCATGGAGGTTAGCTTAGGTATGTATGGCTGTTATGGGTCATACTTTGGAATGTAATTATGTCACGACTGTTGTTCTTAATGTGGTCATACTCTTCCAGACTTGTTCTTATCACATAATGAGTATTAAGTAGAGTTATTAGTATAACATTGTTGATTTAAGTAAATTGATTGTTCCTGATTCTCAAACTATGCATTTTTATAGAAGTCAACTGTTTTTTTTTGGTGACTAACTGATTGTATTACCAAAGTAGCAAAGAAGTACAGAAGTCTCACAGTGTTGGACAACAAGTCCCCAAGCACTGATGGCAGAATTATCTAAATACATCAAGAGATCTGCATTAACTATCTAACGTAGCCTATGAATAATCGTTGAGTATAGCCAGCCTACTATTCAATCTAAGGAATAGAGAGCCCCTCAATGGATTTCTTGAACAGCCATTCTTACTAACACATCAGGTCCTCTACTCTTCTGCGGAAATGACCTCATGTTTCTTTCATGCTGTACCAATTATAGACAGCATGCTAAATCCAATCTGTATAGGATAGCTTGCACTGACTTGCCACTAGCATGTCTAACAGCCCACATCACTTCTTCATGCCAATTCAGAGATACCCTTTGAATGGCCAGCCAGAACAGCCTATCCCGAACGGCAGCTGAGTACTGGCCCTTGAAGAACAAATTGTCCAGGCTCTCATCAGTGTCGGTGCAAAGAAGGTAGGGCATGTCAGGTAGAATACTCCATTTGGCCTATATTTAGGTAGGAGTCTTCTCCAAACAGCCATCTAGGTTCCCCATGGTTGTTGGATAGTAACTTCATCCCCTTCACTATAGTGTAGTGTCCCCCCTCAGCTTATAATAGACAGTTTCTGTGCTAAATTTAGCCACAGCAGCAACATCCTGCTCCTCAGAGCCAGCTGCTTCCATAGTTCTTTTGGCATTGAGGATCTTTTTGTTCATCCATGAGGCTTGGTTATCGTGAACATTCCATGCACTGTCTCCTTTAATGAAGTAGGTATGGACCCATTGGATCCATAACCTGTCCTTATTCAAACACTGAGTGCTTACAAATGGCAGCTCTATTCCAATCAATCATATCTAAGAAATCAAAACCACCCGCTGTCTTTGGGATACATAACTTTTCCCAAGCTATCAAAGCGAGGGCTCAGCACCCCCAGTCTATGGGAATCCTTACACAAGGACTCTGCAAAGTGGATCATTTCTTGGGCAGAATAAAAACTTGTAACCAAAAGTTTTGGACAGAGAACAAGACAGATTTGATTAATTGTACCCTACCAGCATAGGATAAGAATCTAGGGGCCCAAGGCTTAGTCTTGTCCATCATCTTATCTATAAGGAGCTTGTACTGAGTCGCTGAGGTTTTCTTTTAGGTGAGGCCATGAGGGGTATACCTTGGTACTTGAAAGGAAGAGCACCTTTTGTAAATCCCAGGAGCTGTAGTATAGCTGCTTGGTCAGCACATTAACACCTCCAAAATTAATGAAGCTCTTCTCAGTTCGCAAGACCAAAAGCACTAGAGAAGGAAGTAATACAGTCACATAGAGACAGACTTGGGATGAAAATTAAAATCAGGTTGCTTCTTCAAGGTTTTCAGCTGTCTATTCAAGTATTCCATGGGTAATACAAAAAGGAATGGGGACAAGGGGTCTCCTTGCCTTAGACCCTTCTTGGAATGGGAAGGGGTGCCATTGATAAGTGTAAAATGTGAAGCTGTGGTGACAGGGGTCATAATCCAGCTTATGAGCGGTGTGGGAAAGCTCAAAGCCTTGAGAACTTGTCGTGGGAAGGTCCATTCAATGGATTCTTAAGCTTTCTTCATGTCAATCAGCATACACCTAGGCAGATCTTTTACATCCCATGCCATTTAATGAGGTCATGGCACATTATAATGTTATCAGTAATCACACTACCACTCTACCAGGGATAAAATTGCATCCACCATTCCATCCATCACCTTCTGCATCCTGGGGGCAGTATCTTTGAGATAAGTTTGTATAAGGTAGTACAACATGATATTGGCCTGTACTCAGTGATCTTAGTTGGGTTCTGCCTAGGGAATCAGTGTTACTGTAGTAGGCTTGAACATTGATCCAGTAGAGAAGAATCCCAAGACTGCATATGGGAACTCTCCAATAACCCCTCCCCTGCCTTTTTGAAAAAGCATGCATTGTAGAACATCATAACCAGGAGCTTTTGAGTCCTTGTCCCTTGTTTGGACAAAACGACTCCCACAGCTTCATTGGTCTTTTGCTGGCTTGGCAAAATCTGAACTGCACTAGGCGAAGCAATCTTTCTTGAGCTCGCCGAGCTACTAGGTCCTCCCACCACAACAGGCATATTAGTTTTTGGTTTAGCACTTGATAGTGGTGGCCAAGCTTCAGTGACAGAGCTTCCTTGGTCCGGTACTCCAGCGGAACCTTACCATTCCCTTTTCCTATGGGTCCTTTCGCACCGTTGCCTCTTTCCCAAGCCTGCGTGTTATTCCCAGGTCCAAGATCGTTAGGTTGCCCTTTGCGTGGCCGTTCTCTGGGCATTTCTGGCCTAGGCACACACTTTCTCACGTGCGCCGAGAGATTTTTCTGAGCACTTTAGTTTCTCTATCTTTTAGCATACCTTTAATTTTAGATATCAATTGGAAGTGAATTACCTTATGTGCTTCCTTGAAAACCAGGTTCACGACACACTATTCGAGCATTATAATTGACGTTTCTCCTTTACAGTAAATGTGGAAATCCAAGCACTATAATTGATGTTTCTCCTGTAAGGGAGCAGTTGTAATACTAAATGTGGATAATCCTACATACTTATACCCTTGCGCAAGTTTATGTCTTGAATCACAAGAGCTAACTTCCTCAAGATTCTATGTGAATTGTGATTTGTGTAATTGTAGCTCAATAAATGTATGTGTTTGAGAAACCATATTTTGTAGCTTACTTTTAAGAATTATTCTAAGTTTGTATCACTGTCCTGTTACTCCTTATGACAATTACTTAGCTAGATAAAATGCTTCTGTATCCGGAGGATTCACTTTCTTAAGCTCAGGAAATATTGTGCTCAGTTTTTGTAGTTTCAATAATCTATTTAGCTTGAGCCTTAGAACGCTATGCTTGTTCGCAAATGTTAGAAAGAAATGTAAGTACAGCAGGTGGAATTTTCATGCATCATTATCAATAATAGTAGCTTTGTAGAGGATGGTATTGCCAACTCTGTGCAGAGTTTCAGCATTCAAATTTACTGTTTTGACCTGTGATTTTATCCTTATATGCCATCTAATAACATTCTCAGATGTCATTAAGGACTTCTTGCTCTTCCCAGAAATGTAATCTATCCTTGCCACGTGGATTACTTTAATGAAAATGTAACCCCCATTTTCCCTCACACTTATTGCTTCCTTGTCAAAGCACAAAACATAACCTAGTTAGATAAATAGAAAGAAAAAAAAGCTTAGCACTTTTTGTGGTGTTAGTCTTAGTCAGGTATTGTAGGAGTTGTTACTCCTACTCCGCATTACAGGTATTGTAAGTAGCTTTTGATAATATATTTGTTGAATCCATCTTCATACCTTGAAGGAGTTTGAATAACTGCTCGCAGACATTGCTGGAGGATTTACCCCTTGATGTTTTTTACTTACTACAGGAAAATAGACTTCTCCAAAAAATGGCGCCATTTCAACCTTCCCCTCTGGATTGGCATGTTGTGCCGGGAACTGCAACCACTCCTGTTGTGAAGAGAGTCATAAGACTGGATGTGCCTGTGGAGAATTTCCCAAATGTATGTGAACCTTATTAGGGTGGTGTTTCATGTTGCTTTTTTTCTTCCTAAATTTTGAAGCAGATCTTGACCAAGTTAAAACCATGCAGTATAATTTTGTCGGTCGAATTTTGGGACCACGTGGGAATTCCCTAAAGAGAGTTGAAGCCATTACAGAGTGTAGAGTTTACATCAGAGGACAGGGCTCAGTCAAGGACTCTATCAAGGTATTGGGCCCTTTTATTCTTCTCACTCAATGTTTGTTGTAAGAGCAAGCTTGAATAAACTTAGACTATGACTTCCTTCATGAGGGCCTCTATAAGAGAAGTGTTCTCTGTCACACACACATACATCCTTTGTTTTTGTCTGAAAATGACTACTCCGAAATGCCTTGTCAAAATAATGCTTAATTCTTAAAGTGGATTTTTTGAGTTTTGGTTGACAAACTTACCTGGTACTTGTGTTGTGGAGGTAGCAAGTAGCTAAAAGATTAATTGAGATGCACACAACCTGGCCTAGGCACCATTTTATCCAAGCAAAAACAGTATTAAGATATCCGATTTAGTGGTGTAAATCAGTTGTTGTGGATGTTATATTTTAACTCCAAATTTACGAGCAAGGGTTTCCTCCGATGCCACGCTCATCTCTTCATCTTTTCTAGAGCCATTATCTGATGACGGGTTCACATCCATCTTTCCAAACGAATAGCTGATAAAATCTTTATAGGTGGAAATGGTGATTTACTACTTGGTTCTAAGAAATCACATCATGTGTATTGTTCAGTCTCCCTGTCTTAAAATCATTCTACTCTACAGGTGTGAAGTTTACTGCCTGAAATGTGCAATTGATTATTTAGGTAAGTGCTGAAAATATCAAATGCCATAGTCATCTCTCTTCTGTATTTATCTGAAGAGGTGGTCAACCATGACCAATCAAATTCTGCTAACTATTTCAATCACACATGGAGTTCAATTGAATATTATAGGTTCAAGCCATGTCTGCTATAGCAACATGAGAATGTCATAATTGAAGTCAATTTCATTTACCAGGTGGCCAAATACATGACAACCCCCTAAAGTTGGCATTACTTCAGTTTGACACCTCAACAGACCCTTGTACCTATTAGACCTTTTTTGTATAACAGTAGTGTCTGGCCCAACTTATGTGCACCTAGACTTACCCAAAGGATACTTAGTACATCCTAACAACACAAGTTATGCGATTCTATCCACCAACACTTAGATAGATGGGGCAGAAATCACCTAGTAATGTTTGCCTCAGCTGGAATTTGAACCCTGGTCTCCCATGGTCCGTTCCAGTTTCATTGACCACCAAACTACACCTATGGGTGCTATCTTTGGTCTTTTTTTTCAGTCGTAAATAAATTCCAGGGAAGCAATTTTTAATGTGTCTAATAGTTCTCTGCTAGCCAACCATGTACTTTCTGTAGCGTTTAAGCCTAACCGAGGAAGTACTGTTGCTTTTTATCAGTTACAGAAATTCTGGCTGAAAGATATCTTCTCCACATGTCTAAGAAAAGTTCCATAGTTTTTTTTCCTTGTATAATCAAACAACCGAGCAGACATCATTCTCATTTTTAGAAAGAATAATTGTTTTAGTGTCCTGAATCATTTTGTTGTCTAAATTATAAGTTAGTTTTAAATTGCTTTTTGCATTGTTCTTTTTTCCCTCCTGTAGGAAGATAAATTGAAAGATAAACCTGGGTATGAGCACCTCAAAGAGCCACTACATCTCCTGGTGGAGGCTGAATTTCCGGAAGACATCATTGACGCCCGCATTGATCATGCAGTGTCGATCCTAGAGAACCTGTTAAAGCCTGTGGTACTAGTTAAAACGATATAGCTGCGATTTGCCATCATTTGCTTCCAACTTTTATCTAGCCCTTTTAACTCTTTTCTCCCTCGTGTTTCCTGTATCAGGATGAATCTGTGGATGTTTATAAGAAGCAACAACTAAGAGAATTGGCCATGCTAAATGGCACACTAAGGGAAGAAAGCCCAAGCATGAGTCCCCGAATGAGCCCTAGCATGTCTCCATTTAGTAATACAGGAATGAAACGAGCAAAGACGGGAAGATGACAACTAATTGCTGAAATGCTGTTTGTCTAGTGATCGACACAGATGATAGCTTATCTGCCCGATTAGGAAGACTTCCCAAGTTTGCTTCTAGCACAGAATGCAGGAATCCTTCAGACAGATTCTTTAGATATAGGCGTAATGTTTATTTTTTCTTTTTCTGTAACCATCTTTCCTAGAGGTATTGACCTTTAGTCTTAATCTAGGTTTAGTGGTCAATGTGTTAAATCAATCAGAATAATCTGTTTCTTATTCGAAACTTGTGAGATTCATGTATTATTTTAATTATTGAACTGCTTCAACTTCTGAATAAATATATTGAGAAGAACAGAAGGTTGACAAGATATGCTGAATATTTTGCTTTAAATTATACCAATACTACAGTTCCTTGCTTTAGGGTCACTGATGTTAGTTCAACTCTAACCTGCAGTCTTGTTTGTTCAATGGCTTGTCCTTTCATGTCGTGAAAAATAGTAAAATTTTCATTGATGAAGTGACTTCTTATTTAGAGGATATAACATCTAACACATACAAAAAAGGCCTAGCGATACATCAGAGGGTACAAAAGCAAATTTGCACAACTTGAAGTACAGTTTAGCTCATTAGAGCTTTGATTAAAATTATTCCTCAATTTTCAAAGCAATCTAACAAGCTACAAACACCTACTACACAACTATTACAGAGTGAAATTGTGACGGATGAATTACAATCCTCATTTTGGAGGGTGACGTTTGGCAATATCTGTTATCCATCGATCGCTGTACCCAAAAAACAGAATGCATGATAGTTTTGGTTCTGCTAACACTGATACATATTTCTACAAATTGTGAAATGAAGATTTCTCTTGATTTATGTCAATATTCTGGAATCAATCCAACCCATTGTCATCATTGAATCAAGAATCTGGATTTAAGGTATTACTTACATCTGCACACAATGAGAGATGATATCAGGTAAATAGTAATTGAAAGCAAAAGTGAGATGCAATAAGCGAATAAGACTGATCGATCCAAATAGTTGACAGCCTTTGCATATAATATCACAGTTTGAGCAGTTATTGGATACAAACAAATAACTCACAGGCATTCGAAAATGAAATAGAAAAAGATACTTCCTCATCAGCATGACCACTTCATGTCCACACAGGCTGACACTTGAGCCTAAACAGTAACATGATAATATAATAGCCAAATTACAAAAGATTAAAAGAAACTATGTAGAATATACCACGTGCACATCAAACAATTGTCCAGGCCTCCTGGGGAATCAACCCCTAGGAGTCAAGATCAAATCAAAGCATACAGGGAACTATGTTGCTGATAAATCATAATAACAGGGCACATATAAGCTCATGAATATAAAATCTGATACAGGCACAGGCCTCGACATTGTAACGGAAACTATTTGAGCATATATGCCAGTCATTAAATTTACAGAGCACACATAAGCTAATAACTTATAAAATCTGATAAGTTCCACATTCCAATATCATTTGCCAAGATAGACAACCTCAACACAGAATAACTGAAAATCATGGTAAAAGAATTTAGCAAAGGAGAAACATAAAATTGTGTTGCAGTTATATTTGGCAAAAGAAAGCAAGCCATATATCACTCATCTTGATACAATTTTGAGATTAGCCAAAGGGAACAATGTTACTGATAAAGCATAGCAACAACAAAGACTAGATAGCTTGATTGCCTGCAACTTGGTACAAAAAAGGAAATAGAAGAAGACTGTACAAAAAGATAAAGCATCCTACAGAAATTATGAACAAACTTATATGAAAAGATGACTAAAGACTACCCATATATCATATCTATACAGTAATAAACATTAGGAAGGTGCACAATGAGTAATATTTGCTCCTTCCTTCCCATTTTTTATATGACAGTTTGGCAGAGCAAATTGGCTGAAAGAGTTACTTTGCTCAGGTATGACATCAGTAATGCTAGATAAAAGCATTTCTCATATCATGCTAAAGTTTTTGTATAAGATTACTTACAGAGACAGCAGAACTACACAGTTTAAAGTTTAAGCTACAATTTTTCCATGCAGTTGATCAGAATTAGTATTTTTGAACATTTCGAGACACTCAAAAAAACCCGAATGTCTTCTTGAATGGTAAGAAGGGTATGTGCTAACAACATTATGTTCATTCACCAAACAATAATTCCAAAATTCCATGTAAAAGCTAGGAGTAGAAAGCAGAGCAACATTTCCAAGAGAGTAGAATAAGGAGCCTCACCTCAGTACATTGATTGTTAACATCTGACACAAAATTAATCCCGAAGACCCAGCTCAAGCTCAAGCTCATCATCTTCTTCGAACAACTTTAGCAGACGAGCATACTGCTCTTCACGCTTCTTCTTTTGCCAAAACTTGAAAAGGAAAAATGATAGAAGCACTACTGCCACAAGGGCAAGGCATACAAAGAGTACAGTTGACCCAGTGTTACTGCTGGATGCAGCATGAGTATCAACTTTTGTTCCATTTTTGGGATTTAAAGAATCGTCTGAAAAGCCTGAAAGTAAAAAAGACACATATAAACAATCAAACTGACAAAACGGAAACAAATTCAAGTATACGAATGCTTGTCATAAAAATGAGACCGTAAACAGGTTTGATGGGGTGTGTTCCTGGGTATCTTTGAACAAGGACAAAAGAACATAAAATGGCAGCAACACCTATGGGGAGCTAGATTTTTCAAGCATATTGATTCCATGTCAAGGAAGGACAAATTGTGAAACCCCTAGTTGAGCTCAAATCTTTTTCACAACAACACTGACTCTCCCTTTTATGTCCCAGAAACATAGAAGATGGTGCTAGATTGTATGATGTGGTGAAGAGAATGCAAATGATGAATATTAGACATATAGGACTGGATACTAAATTCACGAGAAGCAAACGATGGAACTGGGAGCAGTCAGGAGTCAAGGTAAGGGATGGACAAATAGAAGTGTCTAAGCCTTACTGGGGCTTACTCAATTAATGGAACCATGTCATGCCCGTAATGACATTTTCTATTACTTCATCAAAAATAAATAAATAATGGAACCATGTCGGGGCAACTCATTACTAGTGGATTGAATGCACAAGACAATATGTAAGCTTGAGTGTGAAGTATTCAATAAAGACAGTGGTCTCTTTCTACAACGCCAGCTGGGACACTTTGATTAAAATTATGGTCTGCTGGCATAGTCAGAAAGCTTATCCTGCAGTGATCTCTCATGTAAACCGGTACGACTAGTTAATCATACTCACTTTCCTTGTAAATTTTGCAACTTCAACAACCTACTGGGAAGTGCTTCAGATTTTTCCTTTCCACAGATGGCCTTTTACTGGTGAGTGCTTAGGTGACATTGTCAGCATATTTGGCAAATTTTAATTGAACTAATCCTCAAAAGTTTTTGATTGAGAGTGGAGGTCGTGATTAACTCTAGGCAGAAAAGTATAGCATATTGTTCTCACCTACTAGCAATCATTTACCAAAAGCCAAATTATTAACATGATATTTTCATTACCTTTTCAGATCTTTTTCCATTCCTCAATTTCTCCTCCATTGTCTACAAATTTGAGGTCTGCAAGCGGGATCAACTAACAACTATCTTCTTAAAAACATAGTTTTCTCATTGTCCCATTTACGAGCTATAAGGGTATATTCCTAATTGGTTGATATTTGCATGTAGTTCTACCCAAAATAGTAAAGTATACTGCATACCCTTGGAAAATCAGAAATGGTAAGACACATAGCAAACACAAGGAGAAACATATCTCGTTGGACAAAAGACGACGTTCAACTACCCACTAACCTACCACCCTAAGCTACCTCCTCAGGAAGCTGAGATGCGACATGTCTTGTCTAATCACTTTTCCCCAATACTTCTTCGACCTACCTCTACCTCTCATGAAGCTCACCACAGCCAACCTCTCACACCCCCTCATTGGAGCATCTGCACCTCTTCACATGTCCAAACCACAGTAATTCATTTCACCACCAACCAAAAAAAAAGAAAAAAAGAATCTGAAGTAATTGAGTTGTTGTAACATCAAGACAAGATCATCTTCATTTTCTTGAATTTGTCACAAGACTACATTTTTCTCAAAACTAGACAGAGACAAATGAGAATTACAAAACCATATCCTAAATACGACAGTAAAAGCAATAGTAAATTAGGAATTCATCTTAGCTTCCTATGTACGCAATCTTTATTCTTATTATGTTTTATTACAAATTTTTTTTGCACATTTTCAATTACAATTCTTGAAAAAGAAAGAGGGTTAATGATATCGAATTGAATCGAGATCGATACTTAACTCTCTTATTTCCGAATTCCAAACTCATCATTCTTCCTTAAACACAAGGGATCTATTAGGAACATTTACCAGTATGAAATAACCCATTAAAACCATCATATAACTAAAACAGAAGGGAAAATCAAGATCTGGGTGATTGCATGCAAACCTGTTATGAATTGATGAGAAAACGAAAGGAAGAAGAGAAGAAAGGAAATTGATCTCCCATTAGAGACCCCTCTCATCTCCCTGTTTTGCTTTTTTTCTGTATGCTTTCTTTTCTCTCTCGCTATCAAACACCTTTTCTTGTCTAATGGTATTATCGTCCGCTTTTTCTCCTGTTTTCTTCTTTCTTTCTATTTTTCTGTTATCTAAGACAAATACTTTTGTCCTTTTTCTTAGTACAATATTTACCGTTTTTACATCTTTATTTTATTAAATTATCGTTATTAATGATATTTTGAAAATTCAACACTATCATAAGGAGTATAGTTAAAAAAAACAATTAATTTGCTCTTAAAAAATAATTTGAATATATGGAACTAGTAAACAAAAGGAATATTATTACAACAACAGTAATATACATAATTCCATAAGTCGGGTGCCTAGGAAGGTTAGAATGTATGCATACATTGCTTCAATTTTTGTGGGGAGAAGAGATAGTTTCCAATAGACCATCGACTTAAAAAAAATGTACCCGACACATGAAACTAGAAAAGAAAAAAGAAACAAAAAATAACAATCTATAAAACATGTGTAGCAACAAATATTACTACATGTGGAAGAAAAAGAAAGCACGTGAACGTAAATTATACTACTAGAAGTACGGCACGATTAGACTACCTTCTAACATTTTAATTAGTTGAAATCGTGTCATGTTTTGTCTAATCACCTCCCTCAATTCTTTGTCAACCTATCTTTACCTTTCCTAACCGTACCCTTGCTAAAATCAACCTCTCACACTCCCCCTCCTCATTGGCACATACATCTTCGCACCTCCTCTTCATATGTTTAAACTATATCAGTTTCACTTTCCTTATTATATCAGTCACAAAAACTATTTCCACCTAGTTATTTTGTTCTTAACATATTCCTTCTAATATGCCCACACACACCTTCATCTTCTAAACATAAATATTTTGATTCACTAACACTTTGCCTTATATAATAGTAATGAACTAACCATCACTTTATATAACTTACTGAGCCTTAAAAAAAATAAAACAATAATACATTATCCCTATAATTAAGATATTTTTGACTTAATGTAATCTAAACTTATAAATTGGATAAAGTGGACTATTTATTGGCAAAAAATCAGCTCAATTTTATACGTGGGAATTTCGTCGAAAATCTTATAGGTGAGAAAAGGAGTAGCTGCAGCATAAACTTGGCATGCAGGTCAAACGACTTGGTAACAATGGCGTGGTGGAGAACTGATAAAGGAGGGCCAACAATGGTACTAGCATTTTCAGTTTCGGATTTGAGAAGTGCTTCTAACTATGTCTCCGGAGCTTGAACGGAATACCAGATCCGGGCACCGGCAGTCCGGCACCCGCACTTCCGTGTTAATATTTCTGGTTTATAGCTCCTTCACGCAAATGGAATTCTTTTTCAGGTATTTTTTTTTTTGATAATTTTGCAATGTTCCAGTGAGAAAAAATAGAAGATAGAATGCTTGATTGTTCTCTTTTCTGTTTTCATAAATTACGGCCTAAATTTACAACATTCTCATTGATCCCCACAATTAGGGGTTAATTTCTCAAATTGCTGCTCAACTATGGAAGTCACGTTTTTGAGTGACCATTGGAGAAATTAATTCTACAATTAGGGCAAAGTTGGTGCATTCATAATTCATTTGATTCCTTAAGACCACATTAGGTAGAATACAGAACATGCTAACTGCACTGTTCTAAGCTTGACGTTTACCAATAACTCACTATTGCAATACCGGCTCTGCGTGTTAAATTGTTTATGGGTTTTGACCTTTGGAGCACATGTTCAGGTGCAAATTGCCTTTTTTTTGGGGGGCAAAGTAAGTTATTTTAAATCACTGATCACACATTCATTTGCAAGTTGCCTATTTTTTTTTTTTTAAGAGTAAGTCATTCTTAATCAACAACAACAACATGCCCAGTGTAGTCCCATAGGTGTGGTCTGGGAAGGATGGTGTGTACACAGTCTTCCCTCTAACTTGTGAAGGTAGAGAGGCTAAGTCATTCTTAATCATTGATCATATTATCATATGCAAATTTCCTAGCTTTCAAATAAAGCAAGTCATTTTTATACATTGACCAAACAATTTTTATTTCATTGTTCTTTCTTTTATAAATTCATAATCATGTAAAACACGCAATAGCTTCTTTGGTCAATGACCGAAAATGCTAACTACCCCGTATAATTACATGATGGAATATAGTTTTAATTTAGTTGTCAAGCTGTTTAGAACTTTTAATAAGATTATTCCTAAAATTATTCGCTTATCAGCAAAGATATTCATACAGTTAGTAGCTGTCATATTTTCCTATATATTTGGAGGGTATTCTGACTTTGCCTAGCAAACAAAGTAAGAGAAGAGAGAAACTTTGAAGATGGAAGCAAACTCTAACTCTGCTGTTCCCCTCTGTACTCCTTACAAACTGGGGAGATTCGAACTCACTCATAGGTCATTTTCATCAGTTACCTTTGTTTTTTACCTTCATATTATTATCGAGCCTAGAAGAATTAGCTCTTTAAACGTAATAACTGTCGTATATTTAGACTCTTAACATAGGATATTATAACTCTTGAATATTGCAGAATAGTTTTTCCAGCACTTACGAGGAACAGATCACAAAATAATACTTCACAGCCACATGTAACTAATTAGTATTCTCAAAGAGTTACAAATGGAGGTCTTATCATTTCTGAAGCAGCTGCTGCATCCGATATTTCTAAGGAGTACGTAGATTACCCCTCTCTTCCTCCTCCCCTTGCTCAAATTAAGATAGTTTTCATGTATTTCTATATTATATGAAATCGAGCAAAGCATGTTCAATTCTAGTTGAGCACAAAAATACAACTCCATTTACACGTATATATAAAAGCCAAGTACGTTCTGGGATATCTAACTTCATTTGTGATTGATGCCCAGACATTAGTATTTAAACATGATTCTGATCGCAAAATGAATGAGCTCAATTACTAATAATCAAATCCTCAAGACCTATACATGATGCTCTGCACTGCTCTCCTTATTGTCGTTTTTCCTATTCTTAACTATGATTTTGCTGCACTTGAGCTGAGGGTCCTTCAGAAACAACCTCTCTACTCCATGAGGTAGGTCTACTTACACTCAACCCTCCCCAAACTCTACTTGTGGGATTTCACTGGATATGTTGTTGTCATCGAGAATAAAACACGAGATACATACAAGTTTTTTCCATGGAACTCTGGATTTGTTTTAACGTTTCACTAATAATTAGCAATATTTCAATTTTCTTAAAGGTGCCCAAACTTGCCTGGAATATGGAATGAGGAGCAAGTGGAAGCATGGAAACCAGTAGTGAAGGGTGTTCTTGAGAAAGGAGGTGCCTTCTTTTGTCAAATTTGGCATTCAGGCCGCCTATCTGTCCCGACTGTTAGTGCATTATTTTTCTCGATCGGCGTTGGCTGGTCCACAAGTAAGACTTACAATTTATAGTGGATAAACATAAACAAAGCATGCAGTATTCAAGGAAAAATCATGTAGTAGTTTTTGCTGCATCTCTCAATTATATGCGGTTTCTGTCTTCTTTTTCACATGCAGGACCTGATGATCAAGTGTATGAGAAACCAACACCTCTTCCTCTGAAATCTGATAAAATTCCTTGCATTGTCAATGATTTCCGGATTGCAGCCCGTAACGCGATTAAAGCTGGTAACTTATATTTTACTCGGTCCCCATTTGATAGCTGATCAACTGCAGGTGATTCAGTATTTACCAATTACAAGTTTGATGATAGAATCCAAACATTATAATGAAGATTGAGAAGTATTCATTTACTCAATGACAATTGACATACCTAAAGTTCATTTTCCAAGCATGTGATAGCTTAACTAGTTTCCCATGATATATATGAAGGATTTGATGGAATTGAGATCAACACTTCAAGTGGCGGCTACCTGATTGACGAATTCATGAATGATCAAGTCCATGGTAGGACTGATGAATATGATGAAAGTATTGAGGACCGTTGTTGTCTTGCCCTGGAAATAGTAGAAGCAGTGGCAAATGAAATTGGAGCTGATAAAATTGGTATAAAACTATCTCCTTTTGATGACAAAAAGGACTCGAATTCAGAAGCACTAGCAACTTACATGGCGAATGAACTAAGCAAGCTTGGCGTTCTCTATCTTCATGTGATGGTGCCCAGAGAAACAGATAATAAAAGTCTTCTTCCCATTAGGAAGGCTTTTAAGGGGACACTTATTGCTTCTGGTGGTTATGGTAAATCTGATGGGGACAAAGCCATCAATGAGAATTATGCAGATTTGATCTCATTTGGACGTATGTTCTTGGCTAATCCAGATTTACCAAAGCGTTTTGAGGTTAATGCTCCACTTAACAAGTATAATAGGAGCACTTTCTACACTAATGATCCAATTATTGGCTACACTGACTACCCATCTCTTGAAGTTGCTTCCTAATTATTCATATGCATATTGGTTATGGAAAAAAGATCACGCAGGAGTTGTGTCTACTACTTGATTAAAGAACTATGTAATTAATAAATTCACATGGTTATGGAAAATGATCATGTTGGTGTTGTGTCTATGATGAGAATTCTGTTGTATTATAAAATAAGTTCACATGGTTATGTAAAGAATCATGTAGAGTTGCGTGTACATTTGATGAAAACACTGTATGGTCTGCTTGTGTTGAAATTGAGGTTTTATTTGTAAGTTTGCCCTTTAAAAGTTCAATCAATGTTCCTTTCTCATTTAACACTAATTACATGATCTTAAATAATACATCCGAGTGAAGGGTCTAGCAGAAACAATGTCTCTATTCCACAAAGATGGGATAAAATTTGCATACACTCCAGTCTTTTCGGATCACTTGTGTGGACTGTTTTCCTTCTCATTTAGCACTAACTCATATTATGGTAGTTTTGTTGGAGCTCCAGGTTGTATCCAATATGATATAAGAGCAGTTTAACTCGTCCTAATTAAACTTGTCTAGTATATCCATATTTTATATCTTTTATGTAATTTACAAGCTATTTTACCTGATCGAATTTATTCATTGCGCAGAGAAAAAAATAAAATCAAGAAGTCTTTCGTATGAAAATTCTCACTACATAAAAAAATGAAAAGACGTGGATTGTTTTCCTTCGAAAAGAAATGCGGTTCGAAGAATTAGAAATTCAAAAATGCGAAAATATCGAAAGTCAAAATTTGAAAAGCACACTGTCGAACTGCTCCAAGGGCAAATTCGTAATTAAAAGCGAGAATTTGGGGGCATTTGTGTCATAAGAAAATTCTCTGTTTCCCTCACGATTCATTGTCATCATCATCAACGATCTTCAATCATTCAGAGAGAGAGAGAAATCGATCCGAATCCGAAGGCTTTTTACAGTATTTGAGTAAATCTGAATCGGCAGAAGGAGCGATTCAACAGGGCGAGGAAATGGCGAGAAGAGCGGAAGAGGAGTACGATTACTTGTTCAAGGTTGTATTAATCGGCGATTCAGGAGTCGGCAAATCCAACTTGCTTTCCCGATTCACCAGAAATGAGTTTCTCTTAGAGTCCAAATCCACTATCGGCGTTGAATTCGCAACTCGTACTCTCCAGGTCCCTCTTCTACTCCTCATCCTTTGTTTTTGTTCGTTTCCTCAAGCGCGCGATTCTGAATAATGCATTTGTATATACGTGTTAGTTAACCCGAGGTTTTGTATTAAGTGACAAATTAATGTGTTTAGTGTACGAACTGTATGTATTAAGTGCTTAAATCGATACGTGTGTCCTTGACCTCGTAACAAATTCAACTGTACCATAAGAGTTTATGTGCTTCTTTGTTGAGTTTACTACTAGAGTGCTAGTATTATTTATTGTTGCGATCGCGTTGATTTTATATTTTTGGGCATGTTGATATGTTAGGTTCACTAGCATTAATAAATGCCTTGATTCCAGAATTGACTTCCATGCTTGTTGGCATGGAGCTAGGGCTTGGGATGGGATGTAGATGTACACCATATTTATTTTATGGGATCCTTGAGGTCAGGGTCACATGGCCTTTCCAGATCTATGAAACCCTTGCAGTGCTTGGTTCTTAATTTGTTTCTTCATTTTTAGAGAAGGAAGGATACTGTGCAAGCTTTATGCATTGTGTGGATAAAATTAGTTTTTTTAACAGAAAAGAAATGACATTATATATTCTATGGTCTCTTTGCTATGCTGCTAGTTAAACCTAAATATCCTCGGGTCTACTTGTCACTTCCCTTTTCTGTTGGCCATTCACTCCATTTTTAGTTCTTTATTCATATATGGTGAAGTTATTAGAAGTTACTATTCATCTTGAATATGCAAACAGTTTCTATGTTCTTCCCTGGGTTTATTTGGCATTAGAATTCCTTCCTCTCCTTATATGATGAATCATCTCTAAAAAAGTTATGTTTATTGTATACGTTTGTTAATTCAAACCTTCTATAAGCAGGATATATTACTATATGATTACCAGTCCATGTTAGGAAAACCTCAGAATCATTCCTTCTGTTTTTTCATTTACCCCAAGGTCCAATTTTCTCATGTGGCCCTTTCTGTAGTTTTGATTGGAAGCAAGACAGGGAAGAAGAAGAAACATCTTTACTGCTGAAATGAAATGAAATGAATACCATTGTTATCAATGTTGTGAATGGTTTCATTGTCTTGAAAATCCTCAATTCAGACATTCGAGTGAGAGATACATTCTTCATCTGTGGTCGGTCGTATCTTGGTGAACTGTATAAGAACCCTGTTAGTAAAAACAACATGAAGGGTTCAAAGAAGTAAAGGAGACATAAAGTGTAATCTGGCCAGAAGTACTTATAGTTGATTTTTTTTTTTTTGATAAAGACTTCTAGTTGGCCTTTTCACTTGGCAAATAATTCTTATCAAATTGTGTGTCGACGGACAACCCCGATTTCCCTCCTCCTCCCAACCAAGGCTATTATTTTGTAGAAACAAAACGATTCAAGATGCTAAATGTTGCAATTGTCTAAAAAGCATATCCTGATCTAATGGAGCTTCTATTGTAACAAAAGCTCCCATATTTTGTAACCTTTGTTACAGAAAGATATCATGCCAGAAAATGAAAGAAAAACATTCATGGATAAAGCAAACGTTGTTGCATGATCACTTGCTTTGTTTTGATCCAGCTGTTTAAGTTTCAAACTCTAGGGAACCTTATGTGATCATGCCAAGGCTTCTTATGCTGATAAGAAGAAGTTTTGGGGTTCTTATTTCAAGAACAAAAAACTGTTAACCTCTTAATCAAAGAACTACCTTATACTATTTGCATGTCATCTTTTAATCTCACCTTTTTCTTACTAGACAAAATTAAAAGATGACATGCAAATAATCAAAGAGTAGTTTACCTCTTAAATTATTTCTGTTCAGCTACATTTTTCTCCATTACCTGTTAAATGTTACTCTTGAAACAAATAAAGAGGTCCATTCACTGAGGTCAAACATGAATCTGAAAGACCAGTCTAGTGCATTTTATCTTTAAGAGATGCCATGAGTCTAGTCTTTTGTGATAATCCAACAAAGATTCACCTTGCTATACTCCATTGAATAACACCTCTGTTCTTGTTGCTATTGGTGCTGCTACAATTTTTGGTATTTGTAGAATTTATGTTGTATTAAAATCTTTGTTGCTCATTTCTGATGTATCTAGGTTGAGGGAAGGACTGTCAAAGCTCAGATCTGGGACACAGCTGGACAGGAGAGATACAGAGCCATTACAAGTGCTTACTATAGGGGTGCTCTTGGGGCTCTTCTGGTATATGATGTGACAAAACCCACTACCTTTGAGAATGTTAGCCGGTGGTTGAAGGAACTGAGGGACCATGCAGATTCAAACATTGTGATTATGCTCATTGGAAACAAAACCGATCTGAAGCATCTCAGAGCAGTTGCTACTGAGGATGCTCAAAGCTTTGCTGAAAAAGAGGGTCTTTCTTTCATTGAAACATCTGCATTGGAGGCAACAAACGTAGAGAAGTCTTTCCAGACAATTCTTTCAGAAATCTACCGGATAATCAGTAAGAAGCCACTTTCTTCAGAGGAGCCAGCAACTGCTAACATCAAAGAAGGGAAGACTCTTGTTGTTGGGGCAGAGGAGCCTGTCCCCAAGAAGGCATGTTGCTCTGCATAGTAATGGTCATTAGATTTTTAAGCCTCTAAATTGTTCCTTTTGTTAGTGATAATTAGTACTGTTTTTTTCTCCTTTTTTCTTTTATCTTTTTGGTATAATATTATACCCGTTTTCATCAGTAGGAAGGTTCATGTGCAATACATGTTAAAATCTTGCTATAGTATGACTCATTAAGAATGAGATCAATTATTTCAATTGTGAAGTGTTATTTCAAATGACATATTAGCAAATATTCCCTTCATCTTAATTTGCTCGTCTTAGTTAAACTCTTCAGAAAATTTAAGAAAAAAAAGAGTCTGAATCTTATGGTTTTTAACTAAAAATATGTATGATGTACCCAAATGCCCTTTTGAATCCAACAATTTCCCTTCAGATATAAGAATTCTGGGTTAAAACCTATTGGCACACACTAAATGAGGAGGTGAATAGTGATAATTAGTTAGTTACACAGAGAAGTGTTGGCTGACAATCTCCACTTAAAAACGGTAAGAATGCCATGTTCAATTTCACACCAAAACAAGCTTTCCTTTGAAAAAATTACTCTTGAACTCGTGATATATGTGATGCATGGATCGAATTGAGTTAGGGATGGAGTACCTAGTATTCTGTTCTAGTCTACTCAACTGATTATTTTAATTTATTCTAGTGATAATGTTATACATGCATATGTTAATTTCATCTCATCTCATCTCTAGTAGCTTGTTAACTAATCATCCGAGATCCTGATTGCATCAAACAGTAGTTGTTACATGCACCTGAAGCAAAGTTGGAAATGTATATCCACTAACGGGAAGATACACAGGAGTCGAGACATTCTAGCTCTAGTAAACATATGTTTTAGTTACAATCTGTTCGACATTTTGCAATTGGAACAGAGGGATACAGCAATGCAACATCAGCAGTTAACCACAACAGTTGCCCTTCTGCTCAATTGGTTGTCCCTTGATTTGAACAGTGCTACCTGTCCTTTTGGCTCCAGCTGGTTGGTTACCCATTCTGCAAAACAAAATTTCGGTTCAGCTCTTGGATGAAACTATGTGAAGACTTAACTATAAACTGCTAAGAGATGTGGTTTGGGGAGGAAGAGAACTTTTACTTGTTACCAACATTGTTCACCTCAGTTAAATACATTCATATATAGTAAGTTAGTAACTAGTTCATAGAAAAAATAGCAGCAGCAGTCTGGCCATATAAACATAGGTATATAAAGCGACAATTTCATAGCCCCAAATGCAATCTATACAGTTAAACTACAAACATGTTGAAATGTATTAGTGTTCACTGTTCAGTATTCACTACCCAAATCAGAAATAGAATCAACAAATTATGGGGGGAATGATGTGACTACATATTTTACAGAAATAAACATGGAAGGAAATATTAGCCCACTTACTTTTTCTTGATCTCTCCAGCCATCGTTAAGAAAGCCTGCTCCACGTTGATGGAGTCTTTTGCACTCGTCTCAAGGAAAGGGATACCTAGTTCATCTGCCAGAGCCTGAATAAATTTGAAGTGATGTTACAAATGCATAATTGCTTTAACTGGGAATGACATAACTGATAATTAACTCATATAGCTAAGAATTTCATCCATGTGTTCGAGATTCAATATTTTCTAGAATGATTTGAAGACTATTAGAATCAGATGTTGCATTATGTCACTGTCTCAGATTCACAGAGACAGCTAACAATGAGCTAGATTGTAGCAGTTTGTCCTCTTCAATTTTCCACTGAGAAACACAAACTACAGACAGTGGTCGCATAAAGTACTCCAAACATAAGCCTACTACAAAGAAAATGTAGCATAAGTGATTTACAATTTTTTACTTTTCAATCTGATCACTTTTTTTCACAGATTTGTCCAACATCTTCATTGAGAAGAATGTAAACACCAAAGCAGGTAGTACCTTTTTCAATCCAAAAGACACTATAGTCTAGATGTTTATAAGGAAACCAAAAACCCTACTTGAGCATATTAAAGAAATAACATGTTTGTGGCACATCGCTTGAGTTCAGGGGAGGAATTAAATGAAAAGAACATGAGAGAATTGTTAGAAAACTAATGAAAAAAAGAAGAAAATGAAATGATTATCAGCATTCGTCAGCAAGCTGAGTTCAACGGTGTAACAGTACAACTAAACTAGGCTTGAACAGTACAAATGCAAATGAAACATAATGTTTTCTGTTAAAGAGGCAACACAAAATACCTTTCCCATCTGTGTGTCCACGACCTTGTTTTCTACCAAATCGCATTTGTTTCCCACCAGAAGCTTGCAAACACTCTCATTTGCATATCTGTCGATTTCATTCAGCCATTGCTTGACATTGTTGAAGCTCTCCATTTCAGTTACATCATAAACAATCTACCATAATATAACCACAAATAAGAACACTTCAAGAACAAAAGAAGCCACATGACCATTTTTCTTTAACCAGTATGTTTAATAGACCATGGCATTAAGCTAGAAGAGACAAGAAAAGAAAGCAAAAAAGTTTTACAGCTAGGGGTGCCATGAATCTCAAATCTATCTGCTCGCAAGAAATCAATGGGCACACTTATTTGAGGATGGCATGTATTACAGAAAGGCATGGCATGCAAACTAAGAAAAAATTTAATATTGTACAAACCACACCATTTCCTCCAAACCCCAGAAAAAAGAAAATACATGGTTAACATTTTAAAATCTTTTATACCTCAGTTTTAACATCCTCTGCTTCTCGAAAACAATAATGGGACAAAGTAAACTTTATCACTCCTCCTCCATCTTACTTTATATGACACTCTTTTCATTTTGGCCAATCACAAGAAGTTCGAAGCCTTTATAATTGAGAAACTAACTTTTCTTCTTTTCCAATTCTACTCTCTTCAAAAATTCCATCATATATTTAAAAGTGACTAAGGACTTGCGAGTCCAGCGACGCATGGCCATAACAAGAAGTGAGAGAATGGGCTATTAAAAAATTGTCAGGATAAAGGAGAAACCAAAAATCAAAAAAAGAAGAAAAGGCATACAATGGATACAGAGGGACAATATTTTGCAAGTAATATTTAGTTTTCTGGTGTTAATCTTCTCACAGTTGTATAAGTCAGGGAAAGTCAAACTCCGTGACATAATGTGGGTGGTACGAGCAATATCAATGTCAATATTAACTAGGAAAGAAAGAGTAAATGTCAATCAATCACACCTCGGAGCCAACATAAACTATCAGTTACCTTCACTAAACTTGAAATCAAACCAGCTGTGGCTCAGAATTGACATAACAGGGATCATAGAGTGGGTGATTGACTATCCTAACCTTATAAAGATATAATTAGAGAAGAAATGAGCATGCAGGTCGTATTTTCAAAAGATCCAAAATCTGAGGCATTATGGATGCAAGAAAAAGTATCATAAGCAATACACAAATAGCAAAAAGCTGCAGACTAAATAAGATGCGTTAGGGAGGTGATGAATTCATATTTAAACTATTGTTCTAATATTTATGGCCAGGGGAAGTTCTCATCAATGTATGTAATATCTCACAATAATCCCATGAGCTCCCCTATAGTAACTGCTTGTTATAGTCCGGAAACGTTCTTGGCCAGCAGTATCCCACTGCAAAAAAAGAAGGCGGTGTGGCATTATAATATGTAAATTAGGATAGAGTAAGCATCAAAGAAGTAGTTGATCAATTTAGTCAGTATGCTTTTTAGCAAATGCCAGCTTCTCACACTGATATCACTAAAAGAGGTGAAGTGGATATATGATTGTGCTAATCAAAACATTGATCCTCTACCCAACCTTCAATATTTTAGTTTTAGCACACAGTACCAATTAATCAAATAATGGTAATTGCAGATTTTATTGCACTAGCCTGAAACTGACCAACACGCTAACCATCAAGAAAGAGATAACACTGCATCAAAGAATAGCAAAATAATACAACTCAATTTACTGAATAACATCAATTATATCACTGACATCCATGTAATAAGATACAAAAGAACACAATGTAGAAGCAGACTATACCCTACCAAACTCTGCAACCTGGAAAAGGCAAAAGAGAAAGGCTAATCAATCAGTTTTCCCTTTTCTCCACCAGAGTGACATCCTTTTCCCTTCACCTTTTGCCTCACATCCAATTTGATCACCCTTTCTTCACCCATATCTTCTGTAAATCTTGATTAAAAAAAAGAGAAAAAAATCTAGTACACGTACTTATTAACAAGAAGAGAATTGAAGTATTACTTTCTTATCGAAACAGACACAGATCTAATAAATCTAGCACATGGCATGGGACTTTTGAGCATTGCTTTGGTCGAGTTAGGCCACCTAGTGATTTACAAACACTCTCACAGCACACTTTCTATATATTTGTCTTCATCCAATCAATGATGTCCATGCCATAAGAGTATAAGACTCAGACTTAGTAAAAGCTTACATATAAACGAACCCACCTTCGCCTTTCTCTTATAATCATTAGAATGATTGTGCTTTATCATTTTTCTTTAAAAATAACAAGATAGTATTTCCGTACAAACAGAGACACAATGGATGATTAAAGCAATAACATGCCCACAAGCCACTGAAAGTTTGCAAGACTTCAAGCTAAGAAATGGACATTTTTAAGATCCCTATCTAATTCAAATGATAAAGCATCTGGTAAAATGGCCAGTAAATCAACTGAGTTGCTTCAACATAAGCTCAATATACTATAAGCTTAACTTGGACTTGAAAACAATCATGTTAACTAAAATGCAACAATCAACTATACTTACAATTTGCAGCTTAATTGTCTTTCCATCCTGCTCCACAGTCCTAATTTTCTACAATCCAAAAATCATTCCAAAACTTTCATAAAAAACAAACAATAAGTGACATAAAACAACTAGAGAGACGAGATTCTTACGAAATCAACTCCAATGGTGCTAATGTAACTGTCAACATACGAATCATCCTAAAACATAATCAACCAAAACAACATAGTTATATCCACTAAGCAATAAATCATTATTATCCTACAAAAAAAAAATCGCCGGCATTTTACCCTAACGAAGATAATCGAACAATAACATACGCATTATACAACATAAAATTCATTCACACATACAAATAGAGTATAAACAGAGGAGATCAAAGTAAAATAGGTGCACATACGGCGAATCTGAGAAGAAGACAGGATTTGCCGACAGAAGAATCGCCGATTAACAACAGTTTGAACAAGTAATCGCTGCAATCAAAGAAACAAAAAATCAGTAATAAAAATGAAAAATTATACAGAAAATTCAGATGAATATAGCAGAATATCGTACTATTCGTTGCTCATGTTTGCTTCTTCCCTTGGCTACAGAGGAAAAAAAGTTTTCTGAGAAGTGAGAGAGATGATTTCTCTTTTCGTGTGTATGTCTTTATTAGTCGACTCTTTGGATTTTTTTCTTTTCTTTTTATATTAATATACTCCTGTCATTTTTGACGGAAAAAAAAAAGAGAAAAGAAAATTGAAAAAGAAACGTGTCAAGTAATATTGGAGAAAATGATTACCTACCTGTCAATTCATTCCATTACTGGTAAAACTATCCGCGCTTCGCGCGCAGGAATTTAATATTATGAAATTTATAAAATAATACTTAAAATCTATCCGACATTAAAACTAAAATATTATATTATCTTACATACAAAATTACGTAATAAGAAACATTAATAATGTAAAGGAAAATAAAAATTATTACATCTTATTATTTATTCTTAATAACATAAGCATAAATTAATGATTGTAAAAATACATATCAGGATCTGTAACATAAGAAATGGTGTCAGTGAGCCACTCAACAGGAGCAAAGTACACAAACATTTAATTGTGAAGAAGAAGAAGAAGAGGTTCAAAATTTTCGTTGTTTTAAAATGAGAGGAAATTTCTCTATTAATTTATAGACTACAAAGGATAGTGTGAACAAATATTTATTGTACCTTATCAGCAAGGTTACAACTATTTGGAAAAGTTACAATCCTTCGAAAAGGTCACAACTTTTCATAAAGTCACAATTTTTCATAAAAGTCTCAACTCTTCATTAAAGTCGCAACTTTTAATAAAATTTACAACTTTTCATGAAAGCGAAAGACTAGTTTTAGAAATAAATAAATTAACAGGGAATTCTGGTTTGTGATGGCGTTACGTAGGCGAACCTAAGGTTCTCTTTTATATATATATATATATATACCACTTTTCCATTTAGGTGTCATTCGGTTTAATTAATATTAGTACGTGTTATTAGTAATATAAAGATTAGTTATGCTTTTAAAGTTGGATGTTTATTGAAAATAATTTCAATAGAGATAGGGTAAGGTTTATGCTCATCTTTACCGGCTTCCTCAAGTCCTTAAAATTGCTAGCACAACTCTTCATTTCGTAAGCGTCGCTTGATTCACTTATTTTTTTAAAATAAAAAATAAAAATGTTAATATCAAAATATTGGCCATCAAGAGAGGAAAAAATCTTGATTTTAGGTTAGATCGGTCTCATCATTCACACAATTCTCCAGTCTATCGATTGATCATGTGAGTATGCATCCAACACATAGTGAATGAAAAAAGAGTTTATCCTGGATTCTCCTTCTCAAGAAAAATGTCTTCCTCGTTGTTGATACCAACAAGACCCAGATAGATGATGTCCACTAATTCATAGTGAGAGGATTCTTAGTATGTGCATACCCACAAAAGAGGGTGCTAATAAAAAAATAAGCATTTGATTTTCTTTGTTACTCTCCCTTAGCCGTTAGAAAGGAGTCTATCTATCTGTCTAACTTTGGTAATTTCCCCCAATGCAATTCACAAAAATTCTACCAAACTCTTGATGGATAAGTTTGACGAATCAGCAATCATGTGGAATTGAGTTTCTTATTTGGTGAATTCACAAACAAATAATTTTAATAAATAGTAATAATTATTACGCATGTCTTATATAAAAATTTGCTCATACGACTTCATGAAATTACTGTAATTCTATGAAAATATATCATGGGTACTAATCAAACTTTTACAAAGGAAATGATCGACAATCAACTAAGGTTGAAAAGTTCTTGAAAATTATGATAACAAATGTGTTTCAAGAAACATTATTTTTCAAAATTAAAATTAAAATACTTCTCCAAAAAATACAAATGATTCTTTTGGAAGAACTAACAGAATATTCTATACAATATCCTACACATTTTCTTAAAGTTTTTCCAAATTAAATTTCCCTAAACAAAAAAGAAGAAAAAAAACAAATCCTAAACAACATATCTTTGTTTGGTCTTCCATGTGATGAGAAAATATTTTTTTACTCAATTTGGCAATGGATAGGTTGGCCATGACTACTACACGTCCAATTTGTTGCACCAATTTAATTAATTTATTTATTTCCATAAATGATTTGATAGGTTAACTGTATATTATTTTAATTTGGTATCTTGTTAACATTATGTAAGTTATTAAAGTAGTCGCTTGAAAGGGAAATTTGTCTTGTACTCTAAGCTTCATTAGGAAAAATCATTCCTTGCCCAAACTCTGTCCAACAATGAATATTCTTCCTCCAATCATTTAGAATGATCAAATTCTATCCCTTTCCTAATTCAAAACTACTTGTTTTATAAAAAAATAAATAAAAATATGTCAGGTAATTTGCGTTCTTTTCATTTGTCTAATTTTTTATATACAAAATTATTTAGTATTTATTACTGATGGGAGATATCAAATATCTCATAAAATTAATTGAGATGTGTATAAATTGATATGACTAACTAATAGATCGTACATTATGCTCTTACTACTAAACTAAGATTTAGAGGTTAATTTTTACATACACAAGTTAAAGTATATTCAAAGAGTTAGCGATGTGATTTAAATTCCGCATGGATTTTAAATATAAAACTATTATTTTGATTACGAATACGGTAAAATTTAGAAAAAAATTTATCCAAATTTTGTAATTAGTTTTAAAAATAATAATTCCTTAATATGTATAAGTAATTTATCTAAAATGAAATAAACAATCTTTTCTTCTTCATTTCCACTATTTCAATCCAAACAAATATTGAAATACATCCCATTCTTATTTTCCCTAGTTTTCAAACATGGAGAAAAATCATCATGCATGATTGACAAAAAAAAAAATCTCTTAAATGATAAATAATTAAGGTGTGTTTGATATAACAAAAAGTTATTTTTGAGAAAAACTTATAATAAGGAAATTATTTTATTTTGGATGGTTACCCAATCAAAAGGGAGAAATCACTTATTTACTCACGGAGGGATGTCATTTCTCTAATAAATATCTTAACTTTGAATGTCATATCAATTGCTTCCATTGTGACATATTATTATCAACCTCTAATACTTGAAATTCTCACGAAAACATTATAAAAACTATATTATTATTATTATTATTTTAAAGAATCTCTTAACAAAACAAATATAGATTAAGCATTTTTACAAAAAAATATTTTTCATAAAAAAATAACTTCTACGGTACCAACATAATACATGAAAAAAGTAGTCTCAACTTCATTTGCCTCTATTATACCTAAAATATCATAACATTCCCAATTTATTGGTATTATTGATACTCTCCTCACTCAAAAACAATATCCTCAGTGATCCATCAGCAGGATCTTCCAATCACCCACCCCTCAAAAAATGAACAAATAAAGAGAGAGAAACTAAATAAAAAAAACTATGTTGCTTAGACTCGCACCTGTCTTGACACGCATTCAGTGACATTTTTCAAGAGTACGAGCAACATAAACGACAAAAAAATAAATCTAGGGGCAAAATGGCATATCCAAGTTGCTCTTATGACTAGGAATTGTAAAATGCCTTAACCTCCCAACCTGTTTCTTCATATATCCCTCACACAAAAATTCCCTAGAAAATTTGTCCTCAATATCCCTATTCACATCATGCACAAACACATGTGTCTCTCCATCTTCTCTGTTCCTTGCCATCATTCCTGCTGTATAAATTGCTGTCATTCTTCCTGGTGCATCCTCATAGTACCCTGTTGGTGCATCCACCATAATTATATCCCATTTAATATCATAAATTTCATTAGGCAAACCCTTTAAGGCAAGTTGACACATTGAATATCTAGGATCAGCTATAGTTGTACACTCTGTTCCTTTCCCTGCTTCTATTAAAACATTTGCTTGATTCACTTTACTGTCATATGTAACATGGTAGGATTCCAACATGGGAAATCTCTTCTTGATTTGTTGTATCCATGCCTCATCTTCTTCGAGGAAGATCGTTCGTCCTCCATAGTTTAGTGTGTTCCACATTAGGCTATCATGTCCAAGACCAAATACAAGGAAGTTGCAAGGTGATTTCTTGTCTAGAATCTTGGATGTTACTAATATCTCTGTGTGTGTTTGTTGTGGTGTGATGGCTGAGGTTGTGTAGTGAATGAGTGATTTTGCTACTGATGGTGGAATTTTATTACATTTTGGTGATGAACAAGTACTTTTTGATGATGATGATGTACTTAGACTGGATGATGTTAATGTTGATCTCAACACAAAGAGAAGTAAGAAAGCTATGAAAACACATATGAGAAGAAGCTTTAGGCTAAGTGAACCATGTGTTTTAGGTCTCATGCTTGACTTGGGAGTTGTTACAAGTTTTGTTCAAAAGCTAGGAGGCAAAGGGATATATATATATTGAAGATTTTGATGTAAGATATGAAAATTTTGGATGAAGCAATGTAGTTGCTGGTAGATATGAAGAGGTTTGGTAGAGAGAGATCTACTTGATTGTGATGGAGTTTGTTGATATTAAGAGGAATGTCAATTTGTTATGGCGCAAGAAAGAAGCACAAAGAGCTTTATGGAATCCTTTCACCAACAAATAATTACAAACTAATTGCAATTTACTAATGTTTCATCAGTGGAATCTAATCCTATCTCTCCGTGTGAATAATTCAAGTGAATTTCATTTAGTGTAGCTTTAATATATGATTTTTGTATTTGAATGAACTGAACTCGTATAGAGTGGGTAAATGTACAAAGATTCATATAACCGATCCCTACTAGTTCAGCGTTGAAGGTTTGATTGATTGTAAGGTTACACTTCAAATGAAAAAAAAAGAAGTAAAAGTTTCTCAGACATGGTGACTACCACCAACATTTATGTCCATATCCATGATGAAAAAAGAGAAGAATATATAAACCAGATAATTTTATACTAAATGTTAGATCCTACCATCATATTGATGTATCTGTGTAATATTCAAAATTCCTACAAATTTGAAAGAAAAAAAAATGTTTGTCATTTACATGAAGAACTGACCAAGGTATAACTGTACAACAATACTTCCCAACACATACACCACCAAAAGAATTGCTCTCTTTTCATTCCAAGGGCCATTACAAGAGGAGGTTAGGATATGATTCTGGAACTGTATACTGTGCATTCTGCTAAGTACTACTTTTAGTATAGGCAAAAAAGACTTGAGAGTTCCATGTGAGTAAAGCTTTTCTCTTGCTGCTGCGATTTTCGTAGGTTAGGATTTATTGTTGCTTCCTTGATCCATGAAACTCTACTATTGGCTAGAGTTCTGTAATACATCAAAAGGTTGCATCTTCTTGCTCCTCTACAAGTCACCGACCATTGGTCGTATAGTGTAAGAGCGATTCTGTTTGCCCATTGTCAGTGTGTTCCTTTCTTATCTTATTTCTGTCAATACGGGCTTTACGGACAGCCTGCTGAATTTGTTTCTCATGCTCTTTCAGCATTTCGTCAATGTTTCCACCGGGTGGCATCAAAGGTCCAGAGTAGTGGATTCGATTCTTCTTTGGAATATAACCCTACAGCAAACAAAAAATAAATTTATTAGGCACTCTACTGGATAGTACTCGTGATATGCCTCTCTATCCTTTTCTTTATTCAGCCAAAGCGGAAAATGGAAGATCCTTTCTGTGAGTATATTTCTCTTTCATTGTGTTTTTTTTTCTTCATTTTTATTTTTGGTGTGGTGTAGGATTTCAACCATAATACACTACTAAAAGTGGGCCAAAATAGCCAAGGCGTAAAGCAAATTGGAAGTTCCTTACCACTGCAGACTCCTTTCCTGTTGTATGCTTGTCCTTCTTATTGGAAGAGTCTTTCCCCAAAAGAGAGTAGGATGAGTCAGAATCATTAAGCTGATTATAGGTCCCAGTCGTGTGCTCTTCAGGCCACTGTGAGTGGGTACTGACCTCCCTGCTCATATCATATCTTGAACTACCATGAGCTGCAACTGAATTGGAGAACCTGGACAAATGTGCTGCTGCACCGTGAGGTCTAAAGGACTTTTGAGCACTTAATTCTCCAAATATTGAAGAATCAAATGCTCGTTGAGAACTCATAAGAGGGCCAAGTCCATTGGTATTTGTGTTTATGGAATTTCCAGAATCACTGACTTGTGATAAATGGCCATTATATAAAGATCCTCTGCTGGGATCAAAAGGGAAAACAGGGCCGCCATCTTCTTCATGATTGTACTTCTCACTAACGCTAGTGGGATTTAACTGCTGTTTCCTCTTCTGCATGCCATAGAAATCCAGATTATATGCAAATCTTACACTCAGCTTAAAGGTGAACATAGTGTAGATAAAGAAGAGCTAAAATATGTTATTGGTGTCTAAGGAAAAAACCTGTATGGATGCTGGTAACTCAGCATTAGCGTCAGGTGCTGGTACTGCTTTTGACTGTTTTGCAGCCTTTCTACAAGATTCAATGCCAGATCCTTTTGTACCTTCACCTCTTTGCCTAGAAACAGAATATTGCTCAATAAAGTGAAAATGAAAGCAAACAATCTCCAGTTCAAAGAGAACAAAAGAAGGTCTTGAGTTCAAGAGAGTTTCTTGAATTGAGACTATTAGACAAGTCAGAACACAGTATTGGTTAACAACACGTTAAAAGCTGTTGAGTCAACTGAACAATATAAGACTTTTTTATTTGGTTAATGAGGTCGAAAACTAGGCTGGAATGATGAACACCTGCAGGACCATGACTGCAAAATGCAAGCTGGATGCCTTTGCTTGGGAGAAGAAAAAGTTATCAGACCTTTTCTCATACTCCCTCCATCCCATTTTATGTGGCACCATTTGACTTGGCATGGTGTTTAAGAAAAAAATGAAGACTTTTGGAACTTGTGGTCTAAAACAATTCTTAGATATTTGTGTGGTTGAAAATCATTTCATTAAGGATAAATGGGGTATTTTAAGTTAAATTGTTTCTAATTATAGTAAGGTGACATTCTTTTTGGGACGGACTAAAAAGGAAAGGGTGCCACATAAAATGGGACGGAGGGAGTAATATCTAAGAGACGCCAAATCCTCAATATACTAAATATGCAACAAGACAGCCTACTTTTTCTCTAGAGGAAGTAATATCTTTATTGATTAATGGGAAAAATTCCAGCATACTAGATTTAAATAAATGGTAGAGAAGAATCAACAAAAATGTAACAAAACATCCTTAAGGACAAGATCAGATAAATAAAGCACAAGTAATTAAAAGAAATTGTATGTCAATCAATCTATTTGTATTAAAAGAAGAGAAATCAGTAATGAGTACCTTCTTGCTTCCTCATCTCTCATCTTAGCATCAAATTCCTTGCTTGGAGGGTACTTAGGTAAAGATGATGGATCACAAGGAAGAGGCTTTGTTGTGAAGAACTGGAACAGAGAACCCAAACATTAAAATATATAAACAGTATAAAGAAATAAAGAGGGTGAAACACCATAAGCAGCAAATCAAACCACCAACCACTAGAAACTTCTTCACTGTGCAAAATTTTCAGATATCTATAACCACATGATTCGTATCCAGAACTGCATCAACATTTTACTAGCATATGCATAGAAGTGATTCAAATACAATGAAGACAAGATCTTGAGTTCCCAGAAAGGGAAAAGATTGCTGATATGGAAAAAGACATCTGAATAAATTGACTTCCTGATTTGAGGAACTAAAAAGCTCTCTGAGAAGATAAAACAAGCTATTCACAATCTATAAACCAAGTTTTACCTCACTTTGAAGTGCCAAAGTAGCAGAACCCCGATACTCAGGTTCAAAAGCCAGGAGAGAATCCAAAAGTACTAAAGCTGATGGAGGGAAGTCCTTGAATATGTTGGCAAGGCAGCGCTTATATGGCTGTTGAGGTTTAAAGATAGTCGCATGTGGCAATTTTGATTTCTTCCAGTATTCTTCGGATGGTGAACCACAAAGTTTAAAGATCTTATGTAGCTGTTCCACCTGCATAACAGCTTATCCAATGAGTCATTATTGAATGGTCATTTCCTGACCGACAAGGGGTGCTGGTCAGGAAACCTGTCCAATCCCAAGCCCACCCAAACCCCTTTTCTGGAACACATTTGTAAATGCACATCAGATATGCGTACAATGATAATACATGCACCAAGAGAACTGATAAGCTATAATAGAGAGAGATGCACATTTTGTTTGGTTAAATGTGGAATGGTGTACAATAAAGTTGGCAGAATGCAGAAGTGACTAATGCATTTCTTTCTTTGATAGAATTTGACTAGTGCATTTTGTATCAGTACCTTGCAAGCATAATATGATTCATACTGTTTTGAAAGGAAAGGACTAGGGAGAGTACCCTAAGTTCCCAAGGTGCTCAAAGGCGAAAACAACATTCATCTAAAAGAGGCTGCTAGACTAACAATTGTATGATACACTCAAGTGGCTGGAACTAAAGAGCAAAAGTTAAGAAAATTCTTTATTATTTATCAATGATATGGTAACATGTGGCAACCTTTTAACCCATATTTACCACTAGATTATGCAACATTGCAGGCCACTTTTGCTTCTTGAGAAACTTAACGACCAAGGACACACATGGAAAACATATTCCCGATGTGCGTAGAATATACTAGGTTGATGTTCTTCAAATGTATCACTTTTACAAAGAGATGTGGTAGATTGAAGGTTCAGTATGAACTTTCCTCGTCCTAAAATGTGCATAGGTTTATTAGCAAGAGAAGATATATCAGTCTATTCTTATTTATAACCAAATATACAAAACAAAAACAGTGACTTCAACCATACCTCAGTTCTTCCTGGCATTATAGGTTTTCCTGCAAACAATTCAGCTACAATGCAACCAGAACTCCATAAATCTACAGCCACTCCATAGTCTGTAGCACCAAGCAAAAGCTCGGGAGGACGATACCACAAAGTAACTACACGACTTGTTAGAGGGTGCCTTTGATTGGTTTGGTAAAGCGTTGCCAGCCCAAAATCGCCAATCTTGAGGTTACCATTATTGTCGATCAGAAGATTTGAACCCTTGATGTCACGGTGAAGGACACCACGACTATGGCAGTACTCAAGTCCATGAAGAAGCTGTTGAATGTAACATTTAATCTGCAAGATTACACATATTTTTTAGAAATGCAACCACCACGCATAACAATAAAAATATCAACAAGAAAGATCAGACAAACTATGACAATTTTGATGAGCAACATGCTCTTCTCCAAGATTCTTTTCCCCAGCCCTTTTCCCATTTATTCCTCATATGACAAAAGAGGAAGGAGCAACGTTAAGCCACTTCTCTCAGGCCTTTCTGCCTTTAGTCTATAGACCAAAATTATAGCCATCTAAAATTGCCTCCACTGAAAGTAGACTGCCTTCTCATGGCTGGTGGATAATAAATATTGACACAGGAAAAGTTGAAAAGCAAGGAATTTCACTTATGTTCTAGATGTTATTTGTGTGGGGAACAGTCAGAGACAACCAACCATCTCTTTTTACGCTGCAAATGGACACAACAAATCTGGAGAATTTTCACTAACCTGAGAGAACTAAGGTGGGTGACGCCAGGAAACACCAAGGGTTTCTTGACGGTTGGGGGAGCGAAGGGTATTTGTCCAATCAGAAGGAGAGATGGAGGATTGTCCCAGTATGTAATTGGTGGACTATATGGAAAGAGAGAAATTAGAAGTGCTTTGAGGGCAAGCAGTACAGGATGAATGCCGTGCATAATTGATCCTTTGAGTATTCTGAAACAAATATCTAGCTGTCTCTCTCCAAACTTAAAGCATTGATCATTATAACACACTCAACAGAAAGCTCAACCATACTCCCTTGAACAAAAACAGACAATGGAGTTGGAGACGGTTCTAACTGAGGTAGAACTCTAGCACAAAAGATTATTTCGCAATTTGCACCAGTGAGATCAGGTCTAATATCCTTAATTTCATTCCATTGTTGAAATTTCAAGTAATTAATCTTATTGCAAGTAATGTTTATTATATATATATAAACATCAACCACTGTCTCCTTTTGATAAGATATCTAAGTGACACAGACTGCAAACAGAAGAACACACCTGAGATTCAGTAAATTTGACGGCTGGTGATGCTGCAAGACCTGTAAGGTCATGTTCCATGTATTCAAAGACAAGAAACAGACTGCCTGAGACGCGAGAGGTCACAAGACCTTCAAGCTTCATAACATTTGGATGATCTAGTCTGCGAAGTATTATAATTTCCCTAGCCATAAAACGAACACTCTCTGGATCCATGTTGATAAATCGTACTTGCTTCATTGCAACAATCTTACCAGTTTCCAGGTCTTTGGCTCGGAATACACAGCTGTATGTACCTTGGCCAATCTGTATTGTTTATAAATAACCATCAATTGGAATGGGGAAAAAATGCAGGAAAGAAAAGCAGGTGCATTAATGAGTATCACTAATTCTTATTTGGAAGCAGAATGAAACTGCTCTTACATGGTAACTGCAATTGTGTAAGAAGATTGCAATTTCATTAACTTTATACTATAATTTAGCAACAAGTGCACATAGTAGCTTCAGATTCACCTGATCCAACTTCTCAAATGAATCTCCCTTCCGAGGAACCCAGCCTTTGATAGCTTCACCTGCCACGTTTGTCAGCCATGATGGCCATCCAGCAACAACTTGTGCACCATCAACTCCATTTCGAACACAGAATATTCTATTTATCTGAGGTTGTTCTCCAACCTCGGTGGCATTTGTTGCTGCCAAACTTTGCACCTTTGGCACTTCAGGTTTCTCAAAAACTATAGGCTTCTTCTCTCCCTCATTCCAAGAAGGTGGGGTGGAACCTGCACTTTTCTCAATTGGCTCTGTTGATATAAGCCTCGTAGTCGCATCATTGCCACCATTATCAACATCCACCAAAACATCCTCCTCCTTGTCAGATGCAATTAGTCTTTTGGATGAAGATTTATTTTTTTCTTTCTCCTTATTTCGTTTCCTGCCATTCTTTTTAACAGAAACCCCCTTTGAGCAAACACATCCCATGATATCCAAATTTAAATCTCCCTCTTTCTAAATAAGAATCAATGCACTCCCCACAATATCCTAATCTTAACACAAAATTCAATCCATTTTCACGCAGTATCTCCGGCATTTAGCTGAATCCCAACCAGCATTTCTCACAAATCACCAAAGACTCCAAAAAATAACCCCCAACCTCAAATCCCAATCAAGAAAACAATATATTCTACAAGCTTCTTGATCAAATAAAAATAGATTGGTACCTCAAAGAAAGACTAGTAATCTTTAGGATCCAAATGGGGTCAGGAAAATTCGCACAAACAACCTAAAACAAGAATCCCAACAACCGCAGATCCCAGAATATATGGACCCTCACCTAACACCAACCCACATTGTAAGAAAATCGAGAATGTAAGTGAAATTATGTACTAAAAATGAATCTTGACACAAGAAATTCCAATTCCAGGATTGCTTTCCCGAACTTCTTGCAGTTATTTTCTTGCTAAAAAACAAATGATTTCAATTCAAATCACACAGTAAATAACTAAATACAACAAGAAAAGCAAAATTATACAACAAAAAATAACAGAAAGAAAGAAAAAATCAAAATGGGTTAGTCCAAACCTACAAATCGAGTGATTTTCGGATCTGACAGATTGTGAATGACCATGAAAAAGTAGATAAATTTCAGATATATTCTAAAAAAAATTAATCTTGGAATATACCTAATTCTTTTTCTTAACTCTTAAGAAAATTAAACAATAAAAGTTTTGAAATTTAGATTCTTTTTTATTTGGGAAATTCAAAATTGAGATATTTAATACAAAAAATTAGGAGAATTTGTTGAGAGAGACGGAGGAAGAAAGGACATAAACGTCTCGTGAGGAAGAAGGAAAGTATAGAGAAATTTTGCAGGAATTTACTGTGGGGCCCACTTCTGTAACATACTGACACGTGGCTGAAACATTAGGAATACTTTCATATCAAGTGGGACCTACTTAAATATCGTCCTCCTCTAGTATGGACGTTAAGGTGCTGCCAAACAAATTTTAGAGAACTATATTTACTTGAATTTTAAGTTTTATACAATATGTAAATATATTACCGCGTCAAAGAAGGTGGGGCAGTGAATGAATTATTCATCCTTAATTAGAGATTTTAAATTCGATTTTGATGTGGATACTTCCCTCATTTATATTTACTTGTTAAATATTTTCTAATTTGATTTCCCACAAATCAAGGAAGGACATGTAAAAAAAATTATACCCTCAATTTATTAACATTGAATTAATGTCTTTGAAAAATGTAGTGGTTAATATGTTTAAGACTCTATTAATTAATGGGGATAAAATAGTAAAATAGTTATATCAATTAAGTATTTATTATTTTAATAGGTGTGTATCAAGTCAAAATTTGATAAGTAAAAAGGAATAGAGAGAGTATTGAATATTGAGTGGGAGGAAATATTACATACTAACTTTATATGATTGATAAGTACTTCCTCCGTTAATTTTTATTTGTCACTATTTGACTTGACATACCCATTTAGAAAAAAATTATTAATATTAATATTTTATCACATTATTCATATTAGTTGATATTTTAGTATCAGGTCTTGAAAAATAATTTGAAGAATAATATTCAATGTTAAATGTAAAATATGAAGAAAAAAAAGATATTTCTTGATATGTCAAAAATTAGAAGTAAAACTAAAAATCTATTCTGAAAATAAGTTACAGGTAAAAATGAACCGATAGATACTTGTTGACTACCTGATAAACATATACTCCACTAATATGCTTTTGCAGGCTAAAGTACATTTAAAGATAATAATATATATAACTTAAAATCTAATTTACTTTGTTAAGCAATACTAACATTGATTAATGAGGATAAAGTTTGGTGTCTCTAGGGGGGAGTATATTAATTTGCATTAAAGTTAAGTGATATATTGTAAATTATAACAACAACAATAATAAATCAATAATAATAATATATTTAATATAATTTTATGAGTTAAGAGAGTATAGAGTAGTGTTGCTCATGAGTTGGGTTGAATCGATTATTGGTTAAAATTGAAATCAAATTAGTTAATCGAGTTTCAAATTATTGAAATTGAACCAAATGTAATACACATTTATTGATTTGGTTTTTAACAATTATGATTCGGTTATTAATCATAAATTAAAGATAGAGTGGGAGAATAAAAAAATAAATGAGTGCGCAAAGTAATAATTGTCCACCCCGTTCACCGTAATGTACCTTTTTTTTCAAGTTGAGTTCACCGAAGTAGAAAAAATAAAATCAAAATCGAAAGAGTCAATAACTGAATTATGCCCCCAAGTTGATTTCATTACCCCTTTAAAGTATAAATAAATTTTGTTGAAGGCATATATAAGTTAATATTATAACTATTCAAAATTCCAAACCAAATTAAAACTAAAATCAATATATTTAATTGATTTGGTTCGATTTTGATTTGGATTGAATTTTATTCAAATTGTAAATACCTATAGTAAAGAGTGTACGCATACTTAAGCGTTATCTCGTGGAGGTAGAACGATTGACTCAAAAAAACCTTCGGCTCAAGTACATAACACATATCAAAATAGTTTGAAAAGGAAACATAAGTAAATAAGGCATATCAAATAATTATATGAAAAACATTATTGTGTAGATTATTTATTTATTTTTAAAAAGAATGACGGTAATAGTAAAATAATGTGATAATCAAAACATCAGAAATAATATATAGTAACAAAAATTGAAGGATAAAAAATTATTAAAATAATATTAATGCTATTGATATGAAAAGAAAAATATATACAATATACAAGTATTATGTTGTAAATTGAGGTGAGAATATATTTTTATTTACTAATTAGAATTTTTTTTTAAATAATTATTTGGTCTTCGAAAATAGTGGGAAGTACTAACATTTGTCTAGTACATAGTATAACAAAACTATAATTTGATTAACTATTGGGAAAAGAATCAAAGATATGGTGTGAACGTATATCTTATGGAGATGGCAAAATATTTTTGGAAATGGGAACTAGTAAGTCATGTTATTTTTCTTAATTTATTATATTATTTTAAATTGGTGTATTTATCATTGATTGTTAAACTATTTCTTTTTAAAATAGCAAAAAATAAATAGATAAACACTGTTTGAATGCCTAAAAATTAAAATGTTTACATGTCAATAAATGATATGTGATTTAATAATACTTTCAAATAAATGTACAACAACATCTCCATAATTTTACAATTTAAAAAAAAATAGTGTGACGCATATTTTATCTTTATTTTTTGAACTCATTTTCGATAGATCATCGACTAAAAAAAAAACATAACAAACCGTCCAAAAAAATAAATAACATAAATGAAAAAAAAGAAGATAGCACGACAAAGCTTTCCGAAAAAAGGAACAATACCTATAACAAAATAATACTATAACTGAAGTACAAAAAACCAATAAATATTAATAGAAATTAAAGAACAATAAACTACAATAGTACTACTACAACTACTAGCACGTAAGGATAGGTGAGACAACACATGACTACTTATACCAGCTCCTATTTTGTGTCTTTCATAGTCTCCTATATAAGATTATATCATCGCTAAGTTGAAACTGTGATATGTCTTGTCTAATTATTTTTTCTAACATTTTTTCTACCTATATTTTCTGAGATCATTCATAGCCAACATCTCACATCTCTACATTAAACATTCACTTAACTCTTATGTGAATTCACATGTGTCACGACTCGATTTCTCGAGTCATGATGGCATCTACTATAACCCACCAGTAGGTAATGCAACCCGTAACCCGGAATAACAAGTAATGGGTTTGAGGGCAGCAACTAAACAAGAGTAGGCAAAATTTAAGATAACAATATAAACAGGCGGAAGCAAACCAAAACATATATATACAAATAAAGATCCCTCCCAGAACCTGGAAGTCACTAGCACAGAGCTACAAACAAAATGAGTACAAGTCACAAAAGTGGACCACAGAAAAGTGGACTGGCTCGAAAGGTACAAGACAAGTCTATATATACAGATGGAGACTGAAATAGTACAAACGTCGTGTGCTTACCCCCGTCTCCGGATCAGACTGCTCCAAGAATGATGTCAACGCTGGCCACTGGTGCTCGGACTTGCATCACGAAAACAGATGCAGAGCATAGCATGAGTACCAAAATAACAGGTACCCAGTAGGCATCATAGGCCGACTGAGCTTGAAGAGTAAAGGCAATATGAAAAGAAGGAATAGCACAAACAAAGGTTAAGAACGGAAGTCTAAGTAAACAATGGAATGCACACGAGTGTAGAAAGAACTAACTAAAGTAATCTATAAGCTAACTACACCTAACTGGATCCCATAATCCCAGAAGGTACACTCATGCGCAAATTTAAATAAAAATCCGAACGGACCCCCATAAGCTTGACGAGTACACAAAATAACTATAACTAAAGAGAACAGAACCCAAGACCGGAGAACATTGAACCAGAACCTCAAACCCAATTAGTAGAATCTGACAGTACGGACTCCGGACCTCAAATCGGATGCTCACCAGAAGTACCCAAGTAACCAATCACAAGTATCAAGTAAATGAGGCCGGACCTCTAACCGGATGCTCTATATAAGTATCCGGGTGATCGAGGTTGGACCTTGAACCGAATGCTCTTCGAAAATATCAACGAGTTCGAGGTCGAAGCTCAAATCTGGATGCCCGAAAAAGGTGTCAATGTAGCTACTGAAAGAGTCCCAATCGATCCATGATCATAAATGTATGTGGAACGCCATCCACACTTGTCCAATCAATGTAAGTCCTTGGAATCGAATCGAAAACCAACTTCAAATTACGAAGCGGAACCTAGTGTCATCGACGTAACTCATGAAGTCGTAGCATTGGAGTAATAATATCATCAGAGAAAGCGTGTCGCCTAGCTAAGGCCCAAACTATCAGACTCAGGTCTGTTACACCAGTCTACAGGGATCTAAGCCGGTCGAGCGATGTCGGGGAAAAAGTAAGGCCTATCAGTTCCGAATCAAGCATTTCTAAGGCAAGCCCTAGTTAAACCTAAACTAAGGCCCAACATGCTTCAATAAATAGTAATCAAGCATACATGTACTCCACATAGCAAAGATGGTCAATTAATAACACATAGCATGCTTATAATTACTCGATAATTCTTGAAATAGGTCGATAATATGATTTCTAAACACTTATGCATGATTCAATAACTACCCAACCCAAATCCCAACTAATCAACATGCATTCACATGCTTGAGCTCAATCTAAAAGATGGAAGCCGTAGCCTACCTGTAGGCCGATCACGCGTGCTCTAAAATCACTTCTCCAGAGCTTTTCCCTTTCGATCAGCCTCGAAACGCTGCCACACTATTAATAATAGAGTCACAACGTTATTACGATCGTTTAAACATTAAAATCGCAAGAAACGGAGACGGACCAATTTCGGGGTCAAAACGGGGAAAGTGAAATCCGCGCTGGAAATTCTAAAATTAACCCCAAAATAGGTTCTTAACAACTCCCCGAACTTGTGTTACAAAATGGGACACAATTCGAGGCTAAAAAACAACACAATATCAACATGCAACCAAAACCCAGATTTTCTCAAGAATTATAAATGGGACAGCAACTGAAATCAGTAAATTTACCAGAAACGGAAGGTCTACAGTGAATTCCGACAATACAACGACGTTATCCTCGAAAAACCACGCAAAGTAGCCACTGTAATCATCAAATTCGAACTTAGAATGAGGGAGAAATCAAGTCAAAATGAGTTCACAAAATAGCCATGGCAGCAGGTGAAAACGAGAATTTACATAAAAAAAGAAGAAGGTCCCAAAGCAGCTTCCGAGCTCACCAATGCGTTCTCCTCGAAAAATCTCACAACCTAGCCTCTTGAATAACCCAAATTGGAGCTCTATAGCTCAAGATATCACACTTTTAAAATGAGGGCTGAAAGCTGAATTAGGGCTTTTAAAAGGCGAAATTGGTCGCTAAAAGCCAATTCTGGTCGTTAAAAGGGCTGCACCAGATTTCAGCTTTTGCTATTTTTTTAAAGTCTCCAACGAGGTGCTCGGAATTCGTTCAACTCCCGAGCCCTCCGGAATCATTCCGAGCCCCTCGGAGAATTTTGATGAAAATGACCTTAGGGAGTGGGACCCAATTTTTATCGAGATGACCTCTGATGAAAATTTGATTGCGCCATTGAGTCCAGAATGTCGAATTTAGAAGGATAGCATATCTATTTTATTTTTATGTCCAATCATTTTAGTCTCGCTTTCTACATCTTGTTTTCCATTGATGTTACTCTCATTTTAACTGCAATATTTTCATTTCTAATTTTATCCCTCTTGATAAGACTATTTTCAAATAAATGTATTAAAGAAAAAAAAAACTTTTATAACATTGCAACTTATTTAGTTAGACTTTCAAAATCTACTTAACCAGAGAAGTATTTTTATCAAAACAAAATTATATATACGTACTTCAGATAGTTGGGTGTGTGATCATTTTCATTTAATAAAGGGAAAATGTTCAAATATGCCATTGAACTTTCAGAAAAGGCTCATTTATTTCATCCGTTAAAAATTTAGCTTATTTATGTCATTGTCGTTAAAGAAAAGTCTCATCCATCCATCTTTTTAACTCTGATTTTGCAAAACCATTTTCTACACTCCAAACAACGTATAACACTTTTCAATTGGAGTTTCTGGATCAAATGCACTCTTTTTGCTCTTTCTTTCTTATGAACACCAAGAACACATGAAGAACATAAAACAACTCCCAAATTTTCAATTGTACGAAATCATCTCAAATTTCGGATATATCCTTTTAAAATTAAAATTCTAAAATCATTTGTAGAGTTTAAAAAATTCACTCGTATTAAAAAAAATCCAGAAAAATGAAAATCAATCCCAAATTTTAAAAAAATTGCTTTGATTCGTGTTTTTGTAGTTGTATTTGACATTCAATTTTTGTTCCCTAGTATCTTTTGAGTCTATGTTCAAAATTTCAAATGATTTGAAATTGTGGAGAAGATTCTACCATTAAAGAATGTTGAAATTTTAAAACTTTGAAGAAATTTCAAGCCTTTGACAATAATGACATTGATGAACCAAACTTTTAACGGATGACATAAATAAATCTTTTCTGAAAGTTCGTTGACAAATTTAAGTATTTTCCCTTTAATAAATGCTATTGCTACATATGGAAACTAAGAAGTACCTTATATAGTTAGATGTTTGATCATTTTCATTTAATAAATGCTATTGTTAGCATATGGAAACAATTTAATGTATGAGTGAGTATCTTTAATGAGGTAGGTTGAGAATTTATAAAATTTTAGGTTTGACAAATAAAAATACTAAGGTAATTTCTTTTAATTTGTCCAAACTTTAATAGATAAAAATATATATCTTTTATATTAGTAGATTACTTGAACGAACTACAATCTACACATATACGTTTACTTAGAATATAATTTTTTAATATAAAAAGTAAGATAAATTCAATTAGATTTACCATTTTTTTCTTCTAATTTATATACAATCATATTGGATGGTTACATTAGAGCTAATCAGATTTGACAAATGACCCGACAAACATAACCATTAACCCGTTTCCTTTAGTATAACAGTTTTATAAACTTGGAATCCAAGCGGAGAGGAAAACAGAGTAGAAAAAACGAAGAAGAAAACCCTAGGCAAGCACCGCATCGCACCAAAAAGAAGAAGAAACTTGTCAGCTTTGTTCGTCAAGTTCCATTGGTGCTTTGCTTGTTGTAAGTTTAGTTAGTTGTATTTTGATGGTGGAAAAGAACTAGTATTGTGGCGTTGAAATTGAATGATCACCATTATGTTTTTTTTTTGACTCGAACTGAATCATGTATACCCATACAAGTATTTATCCTACTGGTTAAGCAACAAAAGATTTGTGGTATAGTTACTGATTTTTTTTCTTTCACGGTTAACACTGTATTAATCTTTTTTATGGGCCATGATACAGGGTTTGATTTAATGGCCTACAGAAGGCGGGGTCGGGGTCGGGGGCTGGCTAAGCAAGTCTCGTTTGAACTTCTTCCTGTAAGTGAAATCCCTTGTCTCGTTATTGTTATATTCTTCACACGAACTATATGTTTCTGGATGGGTAACATTGCTTAATGAGCTTGGTCACAAGTTTGAATATGGGACGAGGGTTGTGATAGGTGCAGTGTTAGATAAAACATAATGAATCATCTGTATACCACATAAATAAAGCCGTATGGATCATCATAGTTGATTAATATATTGATTTTGGAAAATGGGTGAATTTTTCCAACTTGCGTGCTAACGTAAGAGATTAAATTTTTTGTTGGATAGGAGAAGTGGCTTTCCAAAGGATGATTTTTTCGTACTGAAGTTTATCCTTGGAAGTTGAGCACCTGCAATAATGCTGTACTCAAAAATGCAATTGGCCGATATGAGAGTTTTTATGATGATGAATAGAAAGATGTCTGGCCTGTTTTGATGTTTGAGTACATAATTTGATTACAAAATCTAGACACCTGGAATAAATTCAGGGAGAAGTTCTGGATTTACATCATATATTATTTCGACTGACAAAATCAGAATATTAAAGTCTTATGTGATGTATCAGGAGATGTTAAAACTGAACTTTATAGAAGATTTCTTTAGCATCATCTTGATGCTGCTCTTTAATGAAAAAAATAAAAAATAACATAGAGAGCAGTACTTTATTATGCCACCTTAGGAAGAGATATGGACTATTTTCTTTCTTTCTATGCAAGCCTATCATTATTAATAGGTGTAATAAGGCAGCATTATTATAATACTGTAAAAATAGCCTTGCACATTATGTTAACATATTGGTATATTGGAGAATTTCTTAAGCCCAAGGATTTCCTTTTTCCTTGCAAGTGACGTTTTATTTTACTTGTAACTTTGGTCCCTTGATTAACTATTTCTGACAGATTTTACTTAGTAATGGAACTTTTGTGCATGTACCTATGACATGAGAAGTTCGTGTAGAATTTTCTGTTTTTTTGGTGTTGTACAGTATATTTTATATTCAAGTGAAAACATTTGATGTGAACCCTGATTAATGTGTCTTATCACTTATGTGTTACTGGATGTTGAGAACATGGCCACTGTTAGTTTAGTTGATTTAACCTGGCTCACAGTTTGTTGGTAGATGTAATCCGAGCTGAAGCCTGTCAGCTGAGATCAACTTTTGGGCTTGATAAAGATAGATCTCTTGCTACTTAAAGTTTATCAAGATGAAAGGTTGAAAATGTTCTTAACTTTAGCTTAATGTGGTCAGCTGGTTTGCAGATAACACAATTTGAACCTTTCTGCCATTTGCAGGAAGTTGAGAACTTGGTTAATGCAGCTTGTGTCACTGAAAGGATAACTTTGGCAATTTGGCAGGCAAATTTACAGAAGTATTGGAACTCCTCTGCTTACTATTTGGCAGAGGAAAGTGATGTTTTGAAGAGTAAGGATTCAAATTTTTGAATTCTTACTACTCCTTTTTCTGAGGAAATGTCATACCACTTGTTTAGGAATGGATAAAGCCACTTATTAAGCTATCTGTAAATGATTGGCACTATCGTTTTGTCACAACCCAAACGTGCAGGGCCATGACTAGCCTGGCGTCTGCACAGCGAACTGTTAAGCTCTTAGCCCTGTATTCTACCTTATCTGATACTCGTATTTTATGCATGCTGCAATACGAGCAGATTGTCGTTTCAAGTACTCATCATGGACTCTTCTTTCAGAGGTTTTCTTTTCTTTTTGATGATTCCTTTCTTACATTTTTCCTCCCGAGAATTTATGAAGGTCTACAATGCAAATCAGGGAAGCTACATAATTCTGAAAGAAAAAAACATGTGGTTCAGGTGATTCATTTCAAGTGCAGTTTGGATAACATTTTCTGTTAGAATGGTCAATCTTACTGCAGTCTGAAAATTTATCTCTCTTTCTGCATTATCTTATAATTGATGCTATGATTATGATTATTTGATGCTCCGGTTTATGGCCATACTGCATAGTATCAAATTTCCGATCTTATATAGCTGGCATACCCTTCTGCATAGTTTGACATTTAATGTCTTGTTATTCCATATCTGACATTCAGAACTTCAGATTACTTCAGTTTTTACATGCTACTTTATATGAACCTTTGCTAGTTTCAGATTTCTGATATTCTGTACATCATAAATTATGTTTCTAGAAACGAAAGGAATGGATATAGAGAGGTGGAGAGGGAAAAGTCAAAGCCACCATTGACGCACTTCATAAGGATGGATTCTGCCCATGTTCCTGCAGAACTAGCTGAAGGTTTTGTATTCCTTAATTCTTTAAATTCTTTGACATGTTGCTTATTCAGATCTCTTGAACCTATTTTCTTTGCTTATTAGATGCTTATATGATTATAAATATAATAGGTGGAAGGGAGGAGAGCCATGCTGCAAAAAGAGTGCGTTGGAACCCAGAGTCAGGTAAAGTATCATGACTTGTCTTTCTTTCTTGCTGTTTGGTCTTTGTTGTCTGCAAAGCTTCATGAAATGGTTGTTTAATGGTATAGGCCGAGGACAGTTATTGAAGAAATTTATCTTTGTGACATGAACCACTAATGCAACCCCTGGTCAAAATTTGACCTAAAGCTTCTGATGTGGCCTCGTAATGTTGCTATGGAACCTTTGGAGAATATCTTTATGTTCTCTCTTATTTATCCAATAGTAGATCTAAAACCTGTTTGATTTTCCTTTCTATTTCATACAACAACAACCACGCCTCAATCCCAATGGTTAGGATTATTCCCTTTCTTTCTCTTTCATATATGGACATTCCGTAGATCTTTTGAAGTGTTGACTGCTGAGTTGCAAATCATGTTCTCTGAACATACCTTGCATAAAATCGTTACACTTTGGTTTGTTAATAAAGTTATTTACCTTTTAAAAAAAATTAGTCTTTACACTTTGGTAATAGAAGTATTGATTTATAGCCGAACTGTTTGAATAACCTGCATCAGAACCTCTAGCAAAGCATCATGAGCACATTGCCTGGCAGACGTCGGCTTTGTACCAAATGTACTTGGCGACACCCAAATAATGATCATTTGCAACTACATACCTGAACATCCTATTGCTTGCATATGGCATAATTACTTCAGGTTGGGTGAATCAATCTATTGATCAGTGGAAGAGCTCTTTAAAGACACCAAGCTGGGTTTGGAACCTTGGTTTAGCTTATGTGATATGCACAATGCACATTGTGTCTTTGTCAATTTCTGTAGACACAATGTACTTGATCAGTTTGGATGCCAAGACGATAAAAAGAAACAGAAGATAAAACAAAAAAGGAGACTAATCCTTACCTTTTCTCAAAAAAAAAAAAAATGTCGATTCTTTTCTTCTACAACTTTATTTTGTATCTTCTCTACTTGAAAAATTTCATAAGAGTGAGATTGCATTGGTTGATTGGTTCTATGCATCCCAAGAAGCTCATGATATGGTGTTGACGCTCTATATATGAGTGCTGAACAAGCTTATCTTATTGCTGGGGCAAGAGATCTGGTCCATCTTTTTCCTTTGAACATTAATTTGTCAATAGACATATTCTTGGACTCCTTATACTTCTCTTTGTACATTGACAAGTCTGTGAAACGATTGTACAACTTAAGCTATTTACGTGACCCTGCATAAAAGAAAGCTCTTCTCCACTTGTGATATATTTCATTAAGTGGGTATGTGCTTTTGTGGTGGGCTAGGGTTCTCAATGATCTTGTAAGTCATGTAAGTTCCTTGTATTTGGACTACAACTACCTATACAAAAGAAGTTGTCACGTTGAAAAGAAATACAGATGCTTTTCTCTCTTTTGCCTTCTGTTTGTTGTAATTTATCGAGCTCATGAAATTGTTTTTTGGTGACAGACATGCAAAAATTGGATCTTTTGGAGAAGCTTGATCAAAAGTCTAAGGTTAAACCTCTATGTATATAAAAATGTTTCCTTCGAGGTGTTTTAGCAAAAAAGTTAACTTGTCTACTGCAGTGTTTATCTTTTGATTGATATGTTTCTTTTTCACTGCAAATGCTTAGGGTGATAGTGAAGAGAAAAAAGATGGCGAAGATGAGGACGAAGAACAAGAAGAGAAGACTGCAAAGGAGGAAGAAGAATTTAGTGATGACGGAGATTACAATCAGGTACGTGGGAAAACCTTCTGCTTCCTTAACTTGACAGCCATATTTAAGTAACTTGAAATCAGAATGCTTTGTGTTCCTCTAGATTGAATTATACTTGCATTACTTGCCAATTGTTTGTATACCTAGGTCAACATCATAAAGTGACATTCTCTATAAAGTATGTACTGAGCTCAAGTATATTGAAACTTTTGAACAATTGTACAGAATCTTTATGATTACAATGATGATGAAGACGGCTACAACATGAATGAAGATAATAATGGTATGGTCCGATTTGCAGTCCCTTTTCTTCTTTTATTTGATGCAGCAGTATTTGTTACTACTTCTTATTGCCCTTGATTGCAGATGATGCCATATATTGAAGTTGCTTGATGGAGTGGCTTTTGCTTACCTGTGGAAATTTTTTGCAGAGATGCAGTGCTTTAATCACCGTTATTGGACTTCTAGAAATTTCAAAGGCCTTGTAAATTAGCAACAGCTATTTAATTTTGGACGATCATGAAAGAACATCTCCCTTTGGATTATCAACAGTTACTAATCTATGTATATGTTTAGACCAAAAATGCAGACCTTCTGTCCCAAGAAACTACATCCATGGGCATGTTGTAGACAAATTTATGCTACTGTCTGATGGAAATTGCCAGTTTTGCGCGCTCTTTTTTGTTAAAATAAAAGTGTTAGTCCCAAAGAATAAAATTAATACAGAAAGAACAACTGTAAGTAGAGGGCCAAGTCAAACAAAACAGAGTGCACAGTAATTTAAACTCTTTCTTTGTAAGATGGTTCCTCCATTCGTAGTTATTCAGAATAGCTTTCAGTTTATAAAACTTCATTCGTACAGAGTGTTTATATCAAGTTAGTAGTATGACATGTATTTGCATATATATTTATTTCATTTAAAACATGAATAGTTACTAGTATGTAGGGTGTACAAAATCGAATCAAATCGAAAAAGAAGCCCGACTAGTGATTTGGTTTGACTTAGTTTGATATTGGAAAAAAAATCTGACTATATTTGGTTGGTTTGATTTTAACTAAAAAAATTCAAATCGAGACCAAACCAATCCGACATAATGTATAAAATTTTAAAATTTTATTTTATACATAAAAATATTTACTTGATATAATTTTTATCTATTTCTTATACTTTTTCATAGTTTTTATCTTTTAATATAGTATTTCAAGTTTGAAACTTAGAATTTTGAATGGTTCAATAAAAATTATAGTCCACAGATGTTGGCGATTATAATAAAGCTTAAATCAAAGTCAAATTAATACTAATGCAAAAAGAAAATCAATTCAACACTAAGAATGACAATAATATTGAATATTTGTTCTTTAGTTTTACATTGATTTAGATAATTAAAATACATAATCTAATTTTAATTTTCTTTAATATTTAGTCATGTAACTAATACTTATTAAACTTATTTTAGCATTATTTAGTACTTTTAAATTATGATCATTCTCATTATGACTTGTTAATTTACAATATTTGTTTTACGCGATTTCATTATTATTATTACTTTTGTTGGATATTTTAGTGTCATTAATCATATCATATTTTGTATTATTTTCTTAAGAAACACCTTAGATAGTTGTATTTTTGGCAGGACTAAAGAAATATTTGAAGTACAAGTAAATTATATGTTTGTATGAATACTTTACCGGAAAAATTTGAAAAACTCAAAAAAAAACCCGAGTTTTATCGGTTTGATTTGATTTATAAATTCAAAATTTCGACATAAATTGTTTGGTTTGATATTTGAAAAACCCGAACCAACCCGGCCATGTAAATCCCTACTAGTATGCTAGTATAATTTTGGCAATTTGATCCGACAAAAAGATAGACGTAAAGTGATGAATGAAGATGCTTTTTTTGTAGATAAATCGAGATGAATTCAAAGAATTTTTTGATGATGTAGGCTCACTTTTAGAATTATCACAAGAACTCATTTTTGCTTTCCTCTTCCAGAAGCAATGTTTTTCCTTTTTGAGAATATGCATGATGCAAAGGTGAGGATATCACATTGAAAATTTCATTTATATTATCATGTGGATGATTTTCCGACTAATGACGTGTGCACAGAGGGAAGACATGCAAGTTCAGAAAAGATGATTTCTGGAAAATGGAGAAAAGTTGAAAAGAATAAACCATATACCCCTTGATCCTTCTCATGAATCATGATATAGGGTAAGAGCAAATGCAACTTCAGAGTGAGTAAACCTGGTTTTTTTCATAAGAACAAAGCGGTTCGGAAAAAGTTTTAACTGGCTGTAATATAAATAACAAAGCTAAAACTGAATAATCTTTGTCGCAACTAAATTCAAAATACCAAGGTAAGACCTGCAACTGATAGAAGCATCTTCCTCCGTTAGAGACGATCTACTTAAGTTTTCCAGCAAAGGCTTGACAACACCAATTTAAACAAGGAAGGAGAAGATGGTGAGTGGCACATAGCATCATTACATCTACTAACTACCTGCGCAAGGTGCTCCATTTTCCGGATCACATTTGGAGTTGTCTCATCCGCGCATTAATGCATCTTATTACCATCCCTCTCACTCCAAGATTATTTTTCTCTGTAGGGTTGCCTCATCTGAGCATAGGTGCATCTGATTGTCATCCCCATCAAGAGATTCAAGCTCTACTTCCTCTGGAATCACTCTAGGAATATTCTGCAGTGCAAGTTCCAGCTCTCGAGCAATCCTCTGACATTAAAAGTGAAGGGTGTCATCAGATATTTAAATGTTTCACAACAAATATTGATTCAAGATAAAAATGAACAGGTCCCTAATATTTTCATGTTACTGAAAAGGAAGCTGTAATCATTTTACAACATTTGATCCGTGTTGCATGATAATATTTTGCATTCTCATGCCAATGGAGTATAAACTCGTAGAGCTACAAACAATCCAAATTAACAAGGAGTTCCTAAGGAAATAAATTATCCAAATTTAAAAGTAACTTGGTAAGATTAAACCATACATGATTAGTGATGTCCTCATGAAGGGTTTTAGCCTTCTGTTCAAGCTCCACCTGCAAATAGAAGAGTAAGTTTTATGGTAATACTAAACAGAATGAATCTATAGCTGGAAAACTTGAGGAATTGAGCTTATATCCTTTCAGAAATGTGTAAGACAAAAATAAAAGTATCAGCACTCTAATAGCTCAAACATTTAATAAACATTTTGTTGATTTGAGTCTCGCCACAACCCATTACTGAAAACTCCCCCATGACTCGGGGAATATATCCATGCCCACAAGTGAGGAGGATAAAAAACCAAATGCAAACTATATACCCTTTCAAGTAGCTTAAGATTATAAATGAAGTTGTACAAATTCAAAAGCACTTTTTTGAAAAAACGAAATACAAAAGGACTCTCTGTATAGTAAAAGGGGAACTAGAAAAGCACTGTGTTAAACTGGAGGATTCCCTCATTATCTACACTAGGCAAGAAGTGCACTGATCCACGTAACCCACTATTGAATCATGTTGTTTGGATGATCTGCGATAGTGTTCTAGATGAACCTGTTCAATGTCCAGATATACTCTATCTTGCGGCCTTCCCAAAAATGCAATTCTAAAGTTGTCTTAACCTTTTGGATGAAAAGAATATTCATGTACCATGCAGATGACGGGAAAACAGTTTTTTTGAGCTGGTGCTGTAGAGTTTGCTAAAAAAGAAAAAAGACGATTGGTTTCAGTGAGTCACGCTTTTTATTTGAAATGGAACACAATGATTAAGGCCAGCTAACAGGCACTGTTATTTGGTGAAACCAAAACTGAGACACTATCAAGTACACGGAATGTTTAGTGCTACAGACCAGGACTGGAGGACCTATTCACATTACAGCGACTCATTTTTCCATCAACAACCTCCACGATAAGGGACCAGGATTAGAAGAAGAAGATTGAGAATTCACTTGCCACTCCAGTATTCTCCCTTGATCAGAGTCCTTTTCATAACTGGTTAATGATTGGGTCCCACTAACCCAGCCGAGATCTACCCAGGTCTACTAGTTGCTTCCCACCAGAAGGACCACATGACAGGACACGAAGGATACATGAAAATGACCAAGTCACTCTTAGGGAAAGGATGACTCCTAGAACAAGGCAAGAGAGCATGTGGTATGTTGCAAGCAGCATGTTGCCTGAAGAGCTGAGACTTGAGAAATGCTTTATGATGAAAGAGAAACTGGGTTGTTCTAGAGGCAACCAGAACTTGCACTGAGCAGTCCCGACAGAGTGATCACTTCTTGGACAAGTCATTTATTTGGGAGTACTTTATACTGGAAACAATAGTTAATCATATTAAAGTTTTCAGTCATATAATAATACCGAGACTATGTTTCAACGTAATAGTTATGTCAAAATGCAAGCCAAAAAAACTTACAACTGTAAGCTTTTTGAAAATCCCAGCTTTGACTTTCTTTCTGAACTCATCACATTCTTCCTGAAAAACAGAGAAAAATGTCAAAACACATTGAATTGAAGGGTTAACCAAGAAAGCTTTTAGGTAGAGTTTTTGCCACTGGGTAGTTCCACACTGTTAAGATGTTTCTCAAGTATAAATGAACATGTAACAGCTTCAAATCAACTAAGGGTAAGATGCTATGTTGTATTCTGAAGAAACAAAAAACTAGCTTCCATTAGGATCTAGACTACTAGAAACGTTCAATCATTTCCATTTTTATTAGTAGAAACATTCAATCAGCTTTTTCCCTCGGTTCAAGAAATACTCAAAGTGATAATCAGTAAATGGAAATGGGAATAATCAGTAGGTGCCTTTCTATTAGGTCTATAACTTTTTTTTTTTGGATAAGCAATTTCCATTAGTGTAAATGCACCAAGAGTAGCTCAAAAGACTAAACAAAAACAGGAGTGCTCCAATTACACGTGGCAGTCCAGCAGCTCTAGAATGATATCAAACATTTATCGTCTAGGATATTTTAAATTACTTCTAATTTGATGATCTCATAAATCTACCTCAGCTTCCACAAGGTTGAGAATATTGGTAACCCAAATGAAGCCACTCTTCAGTCACTGAATTTGTTTTTTTCCGTAACTAGAAACATAAAGGGGTAAGGTATGCATACACTTTACCCTCCCCATACCCTAGATATGGGATTACACTGAGTGTGTTGTTGTACCGTAACTAGAAAACGTATAACATTCCAATTTCTGTGGTGCAGATTACACCTACAAAACGAGTTAAAAAGCTATTTTCTTCTGTTTGTACAGAAAATAATGGCTAATCCACATGCCACACCTCCTATCATTGGCTGCAATAAGGATCTTTTCCAAGAGTGAAATCTATTATAACACTACTAACATAAAAATCTGAAACAGCCAATGATAACAACTTCTCAAAACAAGAGAACCTTTGATCCTTTTTAAAAGATCAAAACAAATATCAAAATTAACAACTTTTTTGCAGTCTGCTTTTAGCAGTATGGAATCTAACTCTAAGTTAGAAGAGTGACACATATTTGTACATGAAAAGACTCGGATTAACAACATTTAATATCTATATGTAATGAACGTATATGTAGAATGATCATGAAAGGGTTGAAGTAGGTTACATTAGAAAACTCATCATCAGAAAGCGTGTTCAAGCAAATATTTTCAGTGATATTTGAAACTTGAATTAAACTCTTGCAACAGCAGTTATCGCTTGATCCATGCTTGATCCCTGAAACACTCGCTTAAACAAGAAAGATGTCAGTTTGAAAGCAAAATTGGTGCTCAACATTAAGTTTTCAATGGAAGAAAATATTCAATATTAAGACTTAGAAGATGAGAATAAGATTATGATCATTGCCTCACTCTCTCCATCCAATTTACTTGACCTGCTTGCTTTTTTCTCTTCCAAATTTACTGAGCTTCTTTAAGAGATCGATTTATCTTATTTCATTACGTCATATCTTTTCATCGATCTATTCCACTCTATTCACATATCAAATTTCTACTTCCAGATTTATCCAAATCCTATTAAATTTAATTATAGTAACCTATTTCTAATTTTCTCTCTCAACCTTTGAAGCTATTCAAACTAGGTTTTCTAGTCTTTTTCTTTGGGTTGGAGAATGTAAGTTGTTGTAGTTTAGCAGCGACCATCCTCCGTCCTGAAAAGAGTAGTATGATCCGGAATCAATTCATCTGATCCTCTATGTCAATTCCGAATCGATGCTTTACTATTTTCAAAATAGTATTTACATATTTGAAAACTACATATTAATTACTGCTAATAACAATTATTTTGGTAAAATCTTACAAATTATTTAACACATCGTAGTCAAAGAAAGAAACAATTTGACTCACCAAATAGTAATATTATCATACAACATGAGCAGACAGAGTATAATAACTAATAAAGAAGGTTTTTGTGTTCCAAACAAAATATAGAGGGTGTTAAGAATGAACTCTTCTCTCAATATTAACAAAACAACATTGACAAACCCAAAGGAAATTCAGTTCACGGAAAGATGAAAAGATGAGTTTTGAGTTTCAACTTTTATTTCATGTGCTTGAACAGATTATAAACGTCATGATAACAACAAAAAGAGTAAACAAAGTTGGTTGAGGAAACATAAATCATTTATGTTTAAAAAACAGGTGTTCTGAATGGAAGACATGAGCATACTGCAGCATTCAGACATATTCACAGATGTCATATTTTGGATAATTTCAAGTATCCTAAAACTTTGTATGGAGTACATGAACATAATGCAGCATTCAGACATATTCACAGCAGCCCACCAAGGGATGTTAACAACTATGTAAAAAAAAAATCAAAGAATGAAGTCATTTGTTAAAACAACCTGTAATTTGCACAATCTGATGAGAGTTACGCAGCTCAAAATCACGTGGATCTAACTTGACCCGAACAAAACTTCCTATAATCTTGGTTTCAAATGACTCAGGCTTCTTGATCATCTCCAGAAGCAAGCTCCTCTTCAGGTAAACGAGTTTGATATTTTCAGGAATCAAGGCTGCAAATTGACTTAGTGCTGCAGTTGAATACGAAATTGAGGATCTTTTGTTTTGTTCAACCTTTTTCTCAGTTTTAGAAGCCACCAACATTTCTGTGTCATTGTCTTCAAGATCATGATCAAGCTCATCCTTTTGTAATCGCTCCTCATTTTCAACAAAATGGCTTATAAGGAGGCTAAATATTTTGTCTTTGTTTACCACTTTTTTCCCCAAAATAGCTTCTAATTGAACATCACAAAGGATCTTTCTCCTTTCAACCGGATGGATAAGGTTATTTTCATTTACATATTTACTTACCATCGATGTCACATCATATGGGGATAATTTTTCTCTGGTATCGTGACCTATAAACTGAAGAAAGTCAATTAGAGATTTTGATCCCCATCCAACAAATTCTTTTTTCTGTGAAGTGTCGCTTCTTTGCATCTTTGTTTTCTGCTGTGTACATATTTTCTTTTCAGCCCTTTTCTTCTGAGGTCCTCCACCACTGAAATCTCCATTGTCCAAAGAAAGTTTCTCATACTCATTTCCAGCCAGAGGTTCAAGTTCTACTCTTTCGGGAATCACCCCAGGAATATTTTTCTTTGTAGGGGTGGTTGTCTCATCTGCGCATTGATGCATCTTATTTCCATTCCTCTCATCTTCAGCCATTCCTCGATGCATCTGATTGTCATTCCTATCTAGAGAGTCAACCTCTATTTTCTCTGGAGTCACTTGGGGAATATTCTGCAGCACAAATGACAGGTACGAAGCTTGCTGTAGGAGCTTTCTTTTCTCCAGATGCTGGAAAAGTGTAAACAAGGGGTTAAGGAAACACTTTCCTTTCTTTGCAGAATGGACCAGGATGAAGAACATCGAGACAACAGTACACACAGACAAAATTAGGGAATGAAGGATAAGATGATAAAAGAGGAACATAGGGGTTAGGATGAAATTGGTGATCATAGAAAGTAATGCCGGTGACCAAACACAGAAGCTTACTACCAAATCTGTGCTAAATTTTCCATCCTTGGGGCTGGTTTGGCGTTCTGTCAACTACGATAAATTTAGTCACCCAAAAAAGAAGGAAAAAAGGATATTCCTGTCTCCGTCCTTTCTCATTTGCTCGATCAATGAGTTTTTGCAACAATTCCAGCTCTCGAGCAATCCTCTGCCATTAAAAGTGAACGTGTCACCAGATATTAGATGTTTCGCATATATATGGAATCAAGATAAAAATAAACAGGTCCCTCATAACTTCATGTTACTGAAATGGAAGCTGAAATCTTTTTACAACATTTAATCAATGTTGTATGATAATTGTATTTATCATGCCAATGGAGTATAAATTCGTAGAGCTACAAACTATCCAAATCAACAAGGAGTTCCTAATAAAATAAATTATCCAACTTTAAAAGTAACTTGGAAAGATTGAAACCATACATGCTTTGTGATGTCCTCGTGAAGGATTTTAGCTCTCTGTTCAAGCTCCACCTGCAAATAGGAGATTAAGTTTTATGGTAGTACTAAATGGAATTGGAGTTCAGCTGAATCTATAACGGGAAAACTTGAGGAACTGAGTTTGTATCCTTTCAGAAATGTAGAAGGTTAAATTAGAAGTATCAACTCTCTAATAGATCAAACATTTAATAGAGATGACACACACAATTCTAAATGGTGTCAGAGCAAGAATTTTTTATTTGATTTGAGTCTCACCACAACCCATCACTGAAAACTCCCCCATGGCTCAGGGAATATATCCATGCCCACAAGTGAGTATAATGAAAAAACCAAATGCAAATTATATAGAAGTATTCCCTTTCTAGTAGCTCATGATTTTAAATGAAGTGATACAAACTCAAAAGCAATTTGTTTTTCAAAAAAAGGAAATTCAAAAGGGAAGGCTATAACTTTGTCAAATGGAAAGATCTGATAGTGGAAAAAGATATGGGGGTCTGGGAATTAAGAACCTGAAAAACCACAGCAAGGCTCTCAGAATGAAATGGCTATGGAAGTATGCAAATAACAAGCAAATGCTGTGGGGGAAGTCATTGATGCTAAGTATGAGGAGGAAGACAGGTGGATGACCAAGGAAGTAACTGCTTCATATGTTGCAGATCTATGGAGATCTGATCTCTATGGAGTGAACTCAAGAATAACACCAAGATCTGATCTCCCGGGCTAGGCAAGAAATGCACTGATCCACGTAATCCACTATTGAATCATGTTGTTTGGCTGATCTGCATTAGTGGTTTAGATGAATCTATTCAATGCCCAGTTATATTCTATCTTGTGACCTTCCCAATAATGCAATTCTATGTCTTATCCTTTTGGAGAAAAAGAATATTCATGTGGCAGCAGATGATGGGAACACACTTTTGTTGAGGTGGCGCTGTAGAGTTTGCTTAAAAAGAAAGAAGACAACGGGTTTCAGTAAAGGCCAGCTAGCAGGCACTCTTACTTGGTGAAACCAAAACTGAGGACACTATCAAGTTCACAGAATATTTAGTGCCAGAGCCCGGGACTGGAGAACATATTCACATTACAGCGATCATTTTTCCACCAACAATCTACAATGATAAGGGAAACGGATTAGGAGGAGAAGAAGAAGATTGAGAATTCACTGGACCACTCCAGTAGCTCTCTCTTGATCTGAGTCTTTTTTCAGAACTGGTTAAGAATTGGGTGCCACTATCCCAGCCAAGATCCACCCAGGCTCTACTAGTTCCTTCCCACCAGAGGGGTCACACCATAGGACATGAAGGATACATGAATATAACAGTCGTATATTCATGTATGTTATCCGCAAGAGAGCATGTCGTATGTTGCAAACAGCATGCTGCCTGAAGAGCTGAGACTGGAGAAACTAGTTCCCACTCAAAATCCATATTACAAGCTCTAACACTATATAACAAAGAGAAATTGGGTTTTCTAGAGGCAACCAGAACTTGCACCGAGCAGTGCCGACAGAGAGATCACTTTTTGGACAAGTCATTTATTAGCGGGTATTTTATGCTGGAAACAATAGTTAATCATACAAAGCTTTCAGTCATATATTAATATCTAGACTATGTTTCAGCGTAATAGTTATGTCAAAATGTAATCCAAGAAAACTTACAATTGTAGGCTTCTTTTGAAGCCCAGCTTTCACATTTTTTCTGAGCACATCACAATCTTCCTGAAAAACACAGAAAAATGTCGAAATTCTATATAGCTGATTAGCTGAAAAATCATGTCAAATTATAAGTAGAGTTTGCATAGACAGATGCCCTAAAAGATGAAGTAGGTTACCTCAGAAATCTCAGCATCTGAAAGCGTGGTCAAGCTAACATCTGTTGCCATATTTGAAACTTCAATTAAACTCTCGCTGTTGCACGTATCACTTGATCCAAGCTTGATCCCTGAGAACACTCCTTAAACAAGAACGATGTCAGTTTGAAAGCAAAATTGGTGGTCAAGATTAAGATTTCAATGGCAGAAAATATTCTATATTAAGACTTGGAAGATAAGAATAAGATTATGATCATGGCCTCAATATCTCCATCCAATTTCTTGACCTGCTTGCTTTTTTCTCTTCAAAATTTACTGAGCTTCTTTAACTGATTGATTTACTTATTTCATCACGTCATATCTTGTCATTGATCTAATCCACTCTATTCACATATCAAATTTCTCTAAATACTATTTTGTTTAATAATAGTAACTTATTTTAAATTTTCTCTCTCAACCTATGGTGCTAGTCAAACTAGGTTTTCTACTCTTCTTCTTTGGGTTGGAGAGAGTAACTTGTTTAAGTTTAGCAACGATCATCCTCCGTTCCGAAAAGAGTGGTATGATCCGGAATCCACTCATCTGATCCTCTTCGTGTATTCTGACATCGATGTTTAACCATTTTAAAAATAATATTTACATATTTGAAGAATACATATTACTAATTACTACTAATCACAATTATTTGGTAAAATCAAACCAACTTATTTAAACATATCGTAGTCAAAGAAAGAAACAATTCGACTCGCCAAATAATAATAGTATCATACAACATGGGCAGACAAAGTATAACAAATTGTAAAGAAGATTTATATGTTCCAAACATAATATAGAGGGTGTTAAGAATGAACTCTTCTCTCAATATTAACAACACAATAATGACTAACCCAAAGGAAATTATGAAAAGATGAGTTTCAAGTTTCAACTTTAATTTCATGTGCTTGAACAGATTATTAATGTCGTGATAACCACAAAAATGTAAACAAAGTTGGTTGAGAAAACATAATTATTTATTTTAGAAAAAAAAATAGGTGTTCTGGCTAGTTGATGTCCAATTATCTAAAAACTCAGGTATTGAAGAAATGAGCATAATGCAGCATCATATTCACAGCAGTCCACCGATGGATGCTAGCAACCATTTCAAGACAAATCAAAGAATGAAATCATTTGTTAAAACAACCTGTAATTTGCATAAGCTGATGAGAGTTATGCTTCTCAGAATCACGTGGATCTAACTTGACCCGAACAAAACTTCCTATAATCTTGGTTTTAATTAACTCAGGCTGCTTGATCAACTCCATTACCAAACTCCGCTTCAGGTAAACGAGTTTGATATTTTCAGGAATCAAGGCTGCAAATTGACTTTGTGGTGCAGTTGAATGCCAAATTGAGGATATTTTGTTTTGTTCAAGGTCGCCGATGACTTTGCTTTGCGTCTTTGTTTTCTGCTGTGAACATCTTTTCATTTTAAGCTTTTTCTTCTGAGGTTCTCCATCGCTGAAATCTTGATTGTCTAAAGAAAGCTGCTCATCCTGTTTCTCACAACGTTTATCTGAATAAGAGCTAATTTGGCATATCTTCTCCTTGTCTAGTTGAGCCTTACCAGCAAGAAGTTTATTTTTGTCAATTCCTTCTTTTTCCTTTACTATCTCGTAATACTCCCTGAAAAGGCCCTCTTCTGTTTCGCAATCTCTGAAGTCTACTTTTTCCTGGAAAGTAACAATCATTCATATGAGAAATGGAACAGATTACTCATTAACTAGAGGAAAAATAAAGCAAATAGGAAAGGAGATATATCAAGAAATCAAAGAAAGACTAATCTAACTGAATATTGCCAATGCGATAATAGTGATAAACATGCAAGACGTAATCTCACATGCTCAAACAGAGGAAAGTAAGCTGTTAATAGAGTTTGTGACACAAGAAGATCAATTGTGATAATATCCTCCCTACATTTTACTAGAATAAACTCAATATTCGGAAGCCTAGAGGAATAATAAATTCAGGAAACAACAAAGTGATGATCAAACCAATACCTATTGAATACAACTAAGATTTTCTACCGCTCTTCTCTAATGTTAAACCTGTATGAAGCCACTCCCTGAGAGAGAGTTAACTTTTTGAACTTCTATAAAATACAGTTCACCTTGAAAACTGAACAGGAAACTTAATCTTTTTTCATATATAATCTTTCACTTTTTCTGATAACAAATGAATATAGTGTTTTAAAGAGAAACCGATAGCGCATCTCATATTTTCCTGTCGTCAAACTTGTCGTCTCTCAATGCTCTTTATGGACTTGGCTTCATTTATCTCCATCTATCATGAGTATTAAACATAATTATATGTCAATGCTGTAAAGTGTCATGCTGTAAAGTGGGTGTTTGGATTGACTTATTTTTAGTGACTTTTGACTTTTAAGTATTTTTTTAGTTTTGAAAGTGTTTGGGTAACACAAAAAGTGCTTAAAAGCTGAAAAAGTACAAAAAAAAAAGCCAAAAGTCAAAAGTTGGGGGTTCCCAAACTTATGACTTTTAACTTATAAGTCACTTAAAGAAGTCAATTCAAACACCCCCTAACTTTCAAGTTGTTCTCCTGGGCTAGTTCAGTTAATAGTTTCCATGACAGGTTCTCTTTGGATTTGAAGATAAACATTTCCAAAATGTAAATTAATTAATCAGTACTGAACCAAAAAAATACAGTTTTCGAGTAACCATAATAATCACGCATACCCCATCAGAATCAATATTCTTGTCTTCTTCCACAAGCAATGCGAGCTTTAGGCAATTATTGCACAATCCATTCCTTCCTTTAAGATGGACAAAATCGATAAGACCAATGCAGCTCGAGCATGCAGCTCTTATACAACAATAACAGTGATAATATGATTTTCCTTTGCAAATTAAGCATGTATGTCGTCCTGGAACACGGTAAAACTGATGTTACTTTTTGCACAACTATATTAATTCTATGTAATGAAAAAGCAATACATGACCAATTAAACTAGCACGACGATATAAGCCAACAATATATAAGTACTCAAACTTAAAATGTTCGGATGCAATCCACGTTACAGCCCCTTGGGGTGTGGCCTTCCCTGGAGCCTGTGTGAACATAGGAAGCTTGACACACCAGGCTATCCATTTATCAGATGTCTTTGAGGGATAAATACTTATCTATTTCAGCAACAGTTACCACAGACTATTATTCTCTAACATTATGGTTCATCGTTCCAAAAAGTGGTGTAGTAGCAATTTGGAGCCAAATTAAGCAATAATATTTATTCTAATATTGTTTTGTAATTGAAAGGAAATTTTGTTCCTACATCAAACTCCAACACTTGAAAAACGTGATTACAATAATCATTTCTCAGTATATTACTATTTTAAGCATTTTATATTCTCTTGGCTTATATTTATTATGATATTCTTATCAAGGTTTTTAAGCATACACATGTATGATAAAGAAGCCTATCCCTAGAGAATTAAGGCTGAGGTTAAGTATGGACTTCACGGGGGTTTGGAGAGCTATTAGAAACTTATGACCCAAGTTAGAACCAAATTTACATATCAAGGTGGGGGATGGAAGGAGAACTAGATTCTGGTGGGATGTATGGATCAAACAAACCCCCCTAAAAGACCTGTTTCCTGATCTATTTATTTTGTGCACCAATTCTGAGGCAATGATCAGTGATTGCTGGACAGAACAAGGTTGAAATCTCTATTTCAGAAGACTACTAAATGATTGGGAAATAGAGAGAGTAGCCAAATTGTTGGAGGAAGTGGGGGATTTTGCAGGCACCAATATTGCCAATGATGTTGTTAGATGGTCTCATTGTAAGGATGGTATATTCACAGTTGGCGGGGCATATAAAAAGGAGTGCAACTCGCAAAGTAGCAGATACCGGAGTGCATGGAAAAATGTCGGGAGGACTGCAGCCCCAACAAAAGTTAAGTGCTATACTTGGTTGGTCATTAGAAAGGCATGCTTGACACATGAAGTCCTGAGGAAGAAAAGAAAGATCATACTTCCTTGGTGCTCTTTATGTGGGAAGACAGGGGAAACTAACAATCACCTATTCTTAGGTTGACTTTCACAACACAAATATGGTCCATGTTTCTCAACTTTTCAGAAGTGAAATGGACTATGCCAGAACATATAGTTGATTTACTTAGTTGTTGGATCAGGAGAGGAGGTAGCAAGAGACAGAAGACCTGGGGGAATTTGATTCCACATTGCATCTGGTGGACAGTGTGGAAGGAGAGGAATAGTAGGAATTTTGAAGATATATCCAATTCCATTCACAAGGTAAAATGGAATTGCATTGTATCTCTATAGTTTTTGTGTAAAGAGATAGGATTAGAGGATTCGGATCAACTTTTAGAATTCTTAGGATCCTTGTAAGTATTATGCTTTTTGTTCTTTTCTGATTTTCTAAAGGTCCCCAGCATATCCTTAATGCTGAAGAATACAATGTTACCAATTCTCAAAAAAAAAAGTATGGACTTCAAACTTGTATTTACATATTAGGTTATATTTGTTAAAGAATAAGTCTATTATGAGCTTAATAATTTTCTTATCATAATTTATTTACACAATGAGAATATCATTCCTCAAGTAGTTTAAATTTAAGGGAATTAAATAACCATTAATCATACTTGCTCATCATGAAATAGGGCTAGCCGCCAGGATCCAATACCACATACTTCTAATCTTCTTTTTAGTTCCTTTATATTTTCCTTTTGCCTTGGGCAACAAATATAAATCTAAACTACACAAAGGAATAAAGAAAATACTGGCTCTAGCAAAGAACAATTATAATTCCTTGACCATAGAACTGCCTACATATGGAGAAATGTGAGACCCTCAGAAATTGCCTAGAAAATTACTCATTTCATTTGTGTCAAGACATTAAATTTGAGTTAGAATATGCAAATTATTTATTGAGCTTGCATGCATGCATCCTTAAAGTATACGCTTTAAAACAATGGAGCATTTTTTTGTAAATTACTTGTAGCTAGACATTAAAAGCTATGGGGGGGGGGGTTCTGAAGTCTTTCTCGATCTTGTTTTCCTCATCACTCAAAATGAACAAAAGCTTTTCATATGCCATCAGCACAACTAAATCTATTCAAGTGCTTGTGCAAACATTCTTCTTAGACTGGAAAAGATTCACAATCAATTCTGAAGCAAACTTTCCCTCTTCCACATATGATGTATTTTCTTAATTTGACTTATGGCGTTGTAACTAAGAGAAGAGTCTATAAGATCAGTTGGTTAGTATTTGTTTTTGAGAATCTGGTCCCACAAAACATTTAATGTTGTATAAAATACATAGAACTATCTGCTGAATGAAAATAAACTCCAGTTTGGGACTGAACAAAAATGGAAGCAAAACTTTCTTTTTTGGAACCTAAAAAAGTATATACTAGTATTGAGCAATATGCAAAATCATTTAAAGGGCTAGCATAGATTCAGTAAATGTCCATTTTTCTTTTATCAAGTTTTAAGAAATATATTCATTTACAAAGGGAAAGGGCTCCCACATACAAGAAGTAGACAAAAAAATAGAGATCCATAGTAAAATGTTCACTAAAATTCTATTTCTCTCTCTCTTCCCCTCTCTCTCCTACTATGTACTGCATATCAATCACCTAAAATTCTGACAACTATACTCCAAAGATTTTCTTCAAAATATTTTAATACTTGGTACTAGAAACCCTATACTCACTTGTAGGATTACACTGCAGCTCCTATCCCCTAGGCCATCTCTTTGGATATTTGTTGGAGATCATTAACTAAAGCAATTGCGAGGTACTATATATACACATGCTCTCAACAGTCTTTTCTCACGACGTAATAAGTGACATCTCAAACGAGGATGGGAAAGTTGGACTCTTCTTGGATAATTCTTTCTAAATTAGAGGAGATGGAGTAAAATGAGACAACATTTTCCCATTCTCTGTAAGGAACATAGAACATCAGGAAGGATTTGCTTCTCTAGTAAGCTATCAACACAGGGTCCCACCAGCATACATACCAGGAACTGCTGCAGTTGAGATCAATCCAGTGGTTCATAAATTTAATGAAGAAAAAAAAAGATGATTTATAATGAGTAACATTTTAAAATCAACATTTTAGTATTGGCCAATCAACAACTCACACGTCCAAAAGTTGAAAGTAGCGGAAGTGAGGATGATGTGATGGATGTATGGGCATACTAGGAAATATAGGATTAGAAATGAGGATATTCGTGGACAAGCAAGTGGTCCCTGTGGTGGACAAGATGATGAAGGCGAGGCAGAAATGGTTTGAACATGTGAAGAGACAATGATCAAATGTCCTAGTGAGAAGGTGTGAGAGGTTGAATAAGTTGGTTCTAAGGAGAAAATCGAGATAGACTGAAGAAGTATTAGGGAGAGGTGATTAGATAGGACTGCACAACTGCAGCTTACCGAGGACATGACCTTAGATAGGAGAATATGAAGGTCGAGGAATAGGGTAGAAAGTAGTAGATAGTCGAGGTGTCTAGTTTTCCCTATCAGTATTATTGTTGTTACTCTCGTACCATCTTATTCTTCGATTTATTTTACCTATTGTTTTTATTACCTTTTGCTTAGGTTATCGTATTATTTGTTATTGTTACTTTTCTTTTCTCCATTATTTTCAACATGGCTTCTTCACTACTATTTTTAAAAAAAAATTGGTAATGAACTTCTTCACTACTATTTCCTTTTCATTTTTTTTAATATGCGTTACTTAGGCCTGGGGTCCTTTAGAAACAACCTCTCTACCTTCACAAGGATAGGGGAAGGTTATGCACAGTTGTACACACTACCCTTTCCAAACTCCACCTACTTGTCTATACAGGGTATGTTGTTAATTTTAGTGCATAACTGGCAAGTTGATTAAGATTTTAAATGTGACATCCAACCATCAAAAGAATTCATTGAGGCAAGATAGGAGTGTAAAATTAACTTTATCCCTAAAGCAGCTAAAGTGACATGAAGGAGGATTTCAACAACTACTCGATGCCGTACCGTTATAAAATATGGTTGGAATCATTTGGCCTTCTAGGAATCTTATTCTTTAACGAGAAGTATATACATGCAAAACAAAAATAAATAAAAAAATAACAACCTTCCAAGTTACAACTACTTTCCAAACACTCAAACCACTGGAAACCTTGTTTGTCAAAGTGGCGTTTTTGTAATTCCTTATACCTGACAGATGGTATCATGGGACTTCGACTACTGTATAACTTAGCGTCCTCCCTTTAATAGTATCTTTTTATCAAAGAAAGTTATTTTGATTCATCCAAGTAAAAGGGTAAGCAACACCTAGTACAGTGTATGCGACTGCAAGGTTATTAAGCAAGTTATTTATGCCGAGCAGTCCATGTCCATGTTCATTCTAGTATACGTGGAGAAATAGCAAAGACAATTTTTTTTCCAGTGAATTATTTTGAAAAATTTCTATATAACAGAAACTCAAAATTCAATTGCCTTTTTCACTCAATATAAACTAAGCTTTGTCATGCTTAACTTTGGTTAGTTAAAATCGATAAACTAGCAAAAGGAAAAAAACTCCCAGACAAAACAAAAGGACAGAGTAAATTTAGAAATATTAAATTTGCTTGACGAAAGATGAATTAAGAGGCTTGCCACATATCCAAGGTTCATCACTTGTCAAAACTGAGTCCTCTACCCCCGCACATTTAGGGTGATAAGCTTTCAAACATCCCCTGCAAAGTTGAAAATATATTGTTTAGTAGAAGTCCATGTAGAGAAAGAATCACCAAGTAAAAATAACTGGAACACCTAATGAATACCATTGCAGAGTACCTAGCCAAAAGAAAAAAAGCTAACCAAAACAAAGACTACCTAGCTAATTGCTAGGCGATATACTGCTTATAGCAATTTTTTTCTGAAGCTTTTAACCAAAATTGTAAACATAAGAGCGGTGCTCATCTCAAAAGATGAATGACCAGAAAGTAGAGCGTGAGGTTAAGGAATTATAGAATTTTTTTTGTGCTTCATATAAGTCAAGTTGACATCAGTGAATCAACAACCTTTTTCCTCCATAGAAGTAAAGTTGACAGTAGCACGGATCTATAGACTTTGTGTTCCATAGAAGTCAAGTTGACACGTTCCTAATAAGGATATCCCAGCTGGAAACTGACTGTTCACTTTTTTTTATGATGACCGTGGTGTTCGGGCTAGCATTTGCACACCTCAATTAGTTTCATAGGATACCTGCCACCTCCCACCAACAATAAATACTAGGTATCTCTATCCACCAAGGGTAGGACAAATGGAAAGAATCAGTGTTTTTTGTCTCCGCTGAAATTTGAACCTGAGTATGACTTTCAACCACTTCATTGACCACTAGGTCACACCCTTGGGTGCAAGCTGTATCTATTTTCTTATATACATTATTATTTTTTTAGGATTATGAGGAGCCATCTAACAATGTTTGCATGCAAGCTTGCTTTTATCCAAGAATTTTCTGTGTTATCAAACAAGAAAATAACCTTTCCCCAAAAAGCCAACAGTAGTTGTTACTCCATCCTTTCTTTTTTTACTTGTCCACCTTAAGAAATAATGATTGACATGATATCACAATATCCGCATTAATTGATATTCAGTCTTAAGAGTCTGTGAAATGATTTAGAGGTAATTAATGTTAAGGGTAAAATTTGCACGGCCCTTAAGAAATAATGATTGACATTAATATTTTACCACAATACCAATATTAATTGATATTTAGTCTTAGGTCGTGGGAAATGATTTGGAGAATAAGTAATTGATGTTAAGAAAAACATGAAAGAAGTATGTTTTTCTCTTGATAGGCTAAAAGTAAAAAGTTAAGCAAAAAATATTTTTAGTATAGCGCATAAGTAAAAGTGAACAGATAGAGTACACATGGGAAAAAGAACAAAATACAAGTTTTTTTTTTTTTAATAAACGAGAAATTTTGAAGAGTTGGCTAAAACCAGCACTTACAGATGACCAATCATTGGAGAAACTAAACTCAAGACCTCAAAACACATTGATGGTACTTTTTGGGGGTAAAAATATTTATTGTATCCGTTGTTCACAACAAATTAATGAATGGACAACATGTGTCCTTTTAACCATCATTTATAACTGAGTTAAATTGCTTATTTTGATATATGTCAGAACCATGAAAATATTCTATAGCATATATGTAAATATAGTAGGTGGTTTGATTTACTCCTATCTAATTAGGTATTGATTTCCTTTTTTTAGGAAATGTACACTTAGCTATTTAAACCCCAATAGCTTGTGGAAATACCCAAGTTGAGTACTCTCTCAAACTCTTGTTTTCTCACATGGTACCAACACTTTATTTAATTAGAAAGCAAGAATAAAATAAGAGTACAAAATTGCTGATCATTTTTCCAGTAAAACCTGTGATTCCGAAACTATCCAGAGATATTGTGCATATACTAGTACAACCATTATAATCAGAATCCTCGCATGTGGTGTCCTCCACCCACTTTTCCAGCATATTCCTCTTGTCCAGTAGGTTCGCCACAAAAATACGACCCTATTCATTAAATATTTTTCCCGATTCCGATGATTTTCCGACAGTCAAATCTATTTTTTTGGTGAGACAGCAAGCAGTTTATAAGATCTATTCTTCAAGTTCTTTTCCAAAATTTAATTTTTTTGGACACAAAAAGATTTGTTTCCACGTCTCTCAGATCTGATATGTTTAATACTAAATCCGTGGGCTCCAGTAACCCTTAAGCTGAATCCACTGGTTATCCAACCAATCAACTGTTCTCTTTGCCTAAGGTAGAATACACTGACTTTCTTTGGTATTGAGCGAGTAAGTAGACATCTTCATCAACAGCTTCTGTTGCCCAGATTGATAATCGTGTTAATCATGTTAATCGTGTTGTTTGTATCTTACGGTCCACCACACTTGGCCATTGGATCATGGACTTAAGCGCTTCAGATAACATTTCTGATAACAAATCTTTATTGTCTAATATTACTTACTCTCAGTCCCTTCCCACTATTACGTTAGCTAATGGTTACCAGACTATGGCAACCGGAGTTGGTCAAGACAATCCCTTACCTACCTTGACTCTGAATAGTGGTTGTCCCTTTAGCCTCTTGTCAATAAGTCGTTTAGCTGAGGCATTAAATTCTACACATAATCAGATGTTTAAAAACAAAGAATCTTAATCATTCAATGTACAGATCTACAGACAAGAATCATCCAGACGTCTTAATCTTAATGAAAACAAATGAGGCTTCGGTCTTTGACTCTCTAGATTGAATTCACAGACGATTGGGACACCTTAGTTTATCCAAACTTAAAAAATTAATACCTAGTTTGTCAAAGTTATCGAAGTTATTGTGAGTCATGTGTATTAAGGTATTAAGGTGTGTATTACTACACCTATGAATTTCTAGGTATTAGTAACACAATGGGTTTAATGTATGCATTAACATAGTTAAAGATCCAATTATCCCTGAAAACTATTTTTACATCTTTTCCACCATAATTGTGAAGATATTTTTGTAAATAAATATCTAGAAATAATCTATGTATAATTAATCTATTTCTTAATCTATAGAAATAATATAATTACTTCTTAATCTATAGAAATAATATAATTATTTCTTAATCTATAGAAATAATATAATTATTTCTTAATCTATAGAAATAATATAATTATTATCCAAACAATGTATAAGAAATAATCTATGTATAATTAATGCAAACATAACTAATACAAGCATTACTAGTATACTCTATTTAGCACTATTTTTATACACTCTACCAAACAACCCCTTACTTTCATTGTTGATTACTCAAGGTGCACTTGTATGTTCTTAATGAAAGATTATTTTGAATTATTTTCCATTTTCAAACTTTTTGTGCTGAATAAAAAGAACAGTTTAGTGTTTCTATTAGCACCTTTCGTAGTGATAATGCATGTGAATATTTATAATCTCAATTTAAAAAAATTATTTCTTCCCATGGAATTTTTCATAAAAAACTTCATCCTTAGAGTACACAACAAAAATGGGTCGCTAAGAGAGATAATAGGGAAATTGTTGAGACTGCATGCACTCATCTCATTCAAGCAAATGTTCCATTGCGCTTTAGAGGGAATGTAGTGCTCACCTTTGGTTATCCAACCGTATGCCTTCGATTGCTATTCAAAATCAGGTTCAACACTCTATTTTGTTTCACCAGTCAACCTTATTCTCTTTTCCACCACGCATCTTTGGGAGCACATATTTTGTCCATATACTCGCTCCAAGAATAGACAAATTAGCTCCCCTACTCTTAAAAGTGTTTTTCCTAGTTATTCAAGGGTATTGAAAGGATATCGATGTTGCTCACCTGACCTCTAGCAATACCTTATGTCTGTTGATGTTTTTTGAAGTTCAACCCTACTTTACATCTTTTTTTGCTGAATAATTAGGCATTTATGAGGTTCTACTGGTTCTATCTTTAAGGGATACCGCCACAGTCTATCCTTCTATGTCATCATCTATAACTTCGTCTTTCTCCCTGCACCTCTACTACTATTGACCTATCATTATTGTTCGTGCACATATGATTCATGCCCGCCACCGGAATCCTTGCCTACTAAGGACTGGTCTACACAGAGTTCTTTTATTGTCATTCGTAAAGGTAATTGCTCTACTCATAACCTCACCCTATACTTGTTTGGGCTATCATCGTTTATCACCGGCCTATTCTGCCTTTGCATCATCACTATCAGTTGTGGCTACTCCTAAGACAATACGTAAAACTTTTTGTCATTCATGCTGGTAACAAGCTATGCTTGAGGAGATGTTTGTCTTACACTCTAGTGGTACTTGGGAGCCTGTACCTCCAGATGAATCAACAATTGGTTGTCATTGGGCATATACAGTGAAGGTTGGCCTTGATGGATAGATTGATCACCTAAAAGCACGACTAGTGGCCAAGGGTTATATACACAGTTTTTTGGTCTTGACTATTGCGATACCTTTTCTTCTGTGGCAAAGATTGCTTTAGTCCATCTCTTTTTATCCATGGTGGTTGTGCATCATTAGTCACTCTATCAATTAGATATTAAAAATGTTTTTCTTCATGGAGATCTCAAAGATGAGGTATATATAGATCAACCATTTGATTTTGTTACTCGGAGGAAGTCTAGTAACATGGTGTGCAGACTACGACGAGCCCTTTATGGCTTGAAGCAATCTCCTCAAGCATGGTTTGGGAAGTTAGCATAGTTATTGGGGAGTTTGGCATAGTACGAAGTGTAGCTGATCATTATGTGCTTTATTGTCACTCTGCTCCAGGTTTGTGCATGATTGGTAGTGTATGTTGATGACATAGTTATCACAGGTAATTATGAGGAAATTACTGAATTGAAACATCATCCTTTCCAACACCTTCATACTAAGGATTTTGGTCGATTGAGGTACTTCTGGGGCATTGAGGTTGCTCAATCCAAATCAAAAATTGCCTTTTCACAAAGGAAGCATGCACTTGATAGTCTTGGAGAGAAAATGATGACATATTGTAACCCCATTAATTCTCTAATGGATTCAAATGTTAAGGGAAGCCTCTTAGCGATCCTAAAAGATATATAAGGCAAGTAGGAAGGTTGAATTATCTTAGTGACTCGACCTAATATTACCTTTCCTGTTAATGTTATAGGTTGGTTCTTAAATTCTCCTTGTGTAGTCACTAGAATGCAATTATTCGCATCATTCGATGCATAAAATTTGGTCCATGGAAAGAATTACTTTATGAAGGCCGAGGACATGAGAAAATTGTTGGATATTCAGATTCAGATTGAGCAGGTTCCCCTTTGACAGACGATCCACTTCTGGATATTGTGTTCTAGTCGAGGAAAATTTGGTGTCTTGGAAAAGTAAGAAATATATGTGGTTGCTAGCTCTGGCCTCTGTAGAAGTGGAATATCATGCCATGATAGTGGCAACATTTGAACTCATATGAATCAAGCAACTACGGAAAGAGTTGGACATTTGGAGATACAAACGGAATGGAACTTGTGTGCGATTATGAAGCTACACTTCACATTGCATCAAATACAGTGTTTTACGAGAGGACCAAACACATAGATATTGATTGTCATTTTTCGGTGAAAAGGTACTCTTAGGAGACATCGTCACAAAGTTCGTGCGGTCAAATAATCAACTTGCATACATATTCACCAAGTCCCTAGCCGGTCCCAAAACGAGTTATGCATTTAACAAGTTTGGTACATATAATTTATATGCACCAGCTTAAGAGGGAGTGTTAGAATCCTAGGAATATTCTATAACATATATGTAAATATAGTAGGTGGCTTGATTTACTCCTATTTTAATTAGGTATTGATTTATATTGATTTCCTTTCCTTTTTAGGACATGTAAACTTAGTTCTTTAAACCCCATAGCTTGTGGGAATAATCAAGCTAAGTTCTCTCGCAAACTCTTGTTTTCTCACCATATACAATTAGGTACTGTAATATTTTATCCAAGAACCTAGGGTTCTGAGAAAGATAATGTTTCCACACAAATCGACCACCAAGAAGAGGGGCAATTTTTAAAGATGGAACATGTGTTCTTTTCAAGCCAGAAAAAAAAATAAAGCTTCCAAATGATGTCTACGTTTTCATCCAGAAAGCAAAGCCCGAAAGGAAAAGAAAAATGTAGTTTTTATATTCAGACAAGCTCAGGAGTATCTCCGTTTGTTCAAAATAAAATGGTATTTTTAACCGAAGGACTTGCCCATATTCGGACAAGAGGAGTTGCTCGGATGGTAAGAGTACCCTCCACCGTAAAAAAAAAGGACTTACCCATGATCACAAATCATGAGCTCTCCTCCATCTTTACATTGAAAACACCAATCTTCTGCAATTTCGTTTTTGTTGAAAATCTTCCTGTCGCTGTTCTCCGCCATTTATAGCAGAAGGGTTTCTTGAAAATAAATTACCAGATGCCTGCTTCACTGTAATCAAGAAAAGCACCTTATTTAGTTCAGATAATCAAGACTAAAATGCAGATATGGCAATTCTTAGGGTATATCTTTTTCCCTTTTAGAAAAAAATCAGTAGAAAAATTATACACACTAACAGATAAAGAAAATCAAAGCTTGATTAGCTCAAAAAAATGAAATACCCATGAGCAAAACATACAAGAAAAGAAGTCTCTCTTACCACAAAATTCTAAAAAATCCCAAAAATCATAACAAAAATTATAGATTTCAAACCCTTATGGCACCCATTGACCTAAAACAGCGAATGCCATTTTAATCAATTGAAAGAAGTCCACAAAAAAGAAGATTTATTTGACTGAAAAAACAGATCTACAGGAAAAGTTAGTACCTTCTTCAACAGAAAGCTTGAAACTTTTGCTCATCAACAACATCAACAATTGAAGAGAAAATTGGGGGTTAAAAAATAAGAGAGATTTTCTGAATAGGCTTTTCAACAGAAGAGAGTCCTGTTAGAGAAAGTTTTATTTCTTGGGTTCTAGAGGAATCTATTCTTGGATTAAAGGAATGAGTTACATGTGAATTGCTGAATTATAAAATTTAAATTATTTTTAATATTTAAATTATAAAATATTGTTATTATTCCTAAACTATAATACTTTCTATCTAACATATCCTGCAATGCCAAATAGCCTAATTTATCCTTTGACCTTTAATTTGTCAATAGACATATTCTTGGATTTCCTAAACTTATCCTTTATCTTTCATCAAATGTAGGGCAATGACGAAAAGAAAAAAGATGGTGAAGACATGGACGAAGAACAAGAGAAGAAGATTGAAGAGGAAGAATAATAATTTAGTGATGACGGAGATTGCAATCAAGTATGTGGAAAATCCCTCTGCTTCCCTAACATGACAGCCATATTTAAGGAACTTGAAATCAGAATACTTTGTGTTCCTCTAGATTGAATTATACTTGCATTGCTTGCCAATTGTTTGTATACCTAGATCAACATCATTAAGTGACACTCTCTATAAAGTATGTATTGAGCTTATATCTATTGAAACTCTTGAACAATTGTACAGAATCTTTATGATTACGATGAAGACGACTACAACATGAATGAAGATAATAATGGTACGGTCCAATTTGCAGTTTCTTTTCTTTCTTCTTTTATTTGATGCAGCAGTATTTGTTACTTCTTATTTCCCTTTTGCAATGCCTATGGATCAATACTAAACAACTTGTGTTGCGAATGAAGCCATGTATTGAAGGTTGCTTGGTGGAGTGGTCTGTGCATGCCTTTGGAAATTTTTCGCAAAGATAAAATTCTTTAATCACTATTATTGGACTTCTACAAAGCTCGTAGGCCTAGTAAATTAGCAACAACTACTTAATTTTGGGCAATCAAAAAAGAATATTTTCTTGTTGTGTCTCAGGGATTATCAATAGATCAACGACCTATATAGTAATTTAAAGACTTTTTCTTTGTAATATGGATGCTCCATTACATATTTATTTAAAATAGACTTCGGTTGATAAAACTTATGCATATCGGGTGTTTATATCAAGTCAATAGATGTACGCATGTATTTGTATATAGAGTTATTTCACTTAATCATATATATATATATATATATATATATAGTATGACACCCCAATTTAGGATAAGAAGTCTCACATCAGTAAAACACACGAGAAATATTGGGTATATAAGTGAGCAGGTCTTACACACTAGTGACACATTTTAAAGCAGTGTGAGTCTAGACCCACATTGGGACAATATCACTAATGGGCTGGGCAGTTACAAATGCTATCACAGTCACGTCTGTGTTAGCCTTGTCAATATGGACCAGTTAAAAAGACAGCAAACCTCAGTGCTGAACCTAGGCAAATCCCATGCGGCGGAGCAAACCTCACCGAGGAAGCTGAGTTCATAAGAGGGGGTGTCACATACACTCCAACTTAGGATAGATGTTGGATCAATAAATAAGCAGGTCTTACACACTAGTGACACATTTTTAAGTCGTATGAGTCTAGGTCTACAACGGACAATATCACTAGTGGTTGGGCCGTTACATATGTACATATATTTCTCTATTATATGAGAGCGAATTTGAGGAGTTTAGGGTCAGTTGGTCAATTAACCGATTTTCCCTTCTCCTCAAATTTCTTCTATTTTATATTTAGTATTTCTTCATTTATTTTTATTTTTAGTATATTATGTATTTAAAAATTACGTAAAATTAATATTATTATTTATTTTAATTTCCTTTTTAGTTATTATGTATTAAAAGATTACGAAAACATAATACTATAAATTACAATAGTTAACAACTTAAAAATTGATGAATTCTCGAAATTTCACCCGTACCACATAAATAAAAGAGTGAATAGATGAGCTAAGGGTCAGTCAGTGAATTGGTCGATTTGCCTTTCTCCTCAATTTCCTCTATTATATTTAGTTTTTTCCCTGTTTTAATTTATTTGTCTTACTAGTACGCTATGTATTTTAAAAATTATGAAAAAAACAATATTGTAAATCACAATAATCAACAACTTAAAATATTTATAAGCACATAGAAATTTAGTTGACTCTCAAAATTTCACTTATGCCACATAAATTTGGACTGAGGGAGTAACATATATTATTTGAAAATTACGCTGAAAATATTATAAATCACAATAATTAACAATTTAAAATATTTTTAAAATATACTAAAAATTTGATTAACTTTTGAAATTTCGCGTATGCCACATAAATTGAGACAGAAGGGGTAGCATATATTATTTGAAAGTTACGTTAACTAAGAGTACCATAAATCACAATACTTAATAACTTAAAATATGTTTTAAAATATATTAAATGTTGATTAACTCTCAAAATTTTACATGTGCCACATAAATCACAATAATTAACAACTTCAAATATTTAAACAAATATATTAAAAAATTTGATCAACTCGCAGAACTTCAGATGTGCCACATAAATCACAAAAATTAACAACTTCAAATATTTAAGGGAAAAGGGTTCGAAATATATTCAAACTTTGACCAAAATTGTTATAACAATCCCAAACTTTGGGCAGGACCTATTACCCCCTGCACTATTTAAATGTGTCCATGTGGACATCATAAATATTGCATCATTATAAATAGTAACTTGTCCAGCTGGGCACTGATATATTTTTAAAATACACTATTAAATAGTGCAAGGGTAATAGGTCTTGCCCAAAGTTTGGGATTGTTACAACAATTTTGGTCAAAGTTCGGATATATATTTTAGACCTTTTTCCCAATATTTAAACAAATATTTTAAGAAATTAATTAACTCTCAAAACCTAACATGTGCCACAGATATTACTTGAAAAGTGCGTTAAAAATATTATAAAAATAATTAACAACAAAAATATTTTAAAACTTAGTTGCCTCTCCTAATTCTAGTTGTCACATAAGAGTAAAATAAATAAAGTAATATATATTGGGCCCGGGCTTTTGTATCTAGTATATATATATATATATATTCACTTCATTAAATCACTTAATCATAGTTAGTTGATATGGTTTGGTGCCAGTTTGGGTTTTTTGAGCTTGTGGTCAGTGTACATATGATGTCATTGAAGATACAAAGTTATTCAATCATCTGCTTTCTTAAACTTAATAGACGAGGTATTAGTAAGTTCACCTAT